>ML095515.1:0-19457 GCA_003697995.1 Taxidea taxus jeffersonii
AGAGGGGTTGGGAGAGGGTGGTGGGGTTACATTATATGTTTAAATAAAGCTTAAATAAAAAAAGTATACAGAACACATTTTTCAAATTATGGTATGTCAACTGGCATGAAAACTTAATTTATCAAAATTGGCAGAGACCATAATTGGGGCAAGAATTCTGAACCTCAACTAATTTTATTTGGTTTAGGAGAATGAAAGAATCTTCCTAGGATTCATTACTGTTTTCAGCTCCTGAGGGCAAAATTTTACCTGATATGTGGACTGATGATCAATATTTGCCTCTGAGAGTTCTGGGATTTGACTGAAGCTTCCATTGAATGGTTTCAGCTTTTATATTCAACAAATATTTGTTGGGCCTCCTATTACAGACCTGGCACTGTGCTGGGTCCTGGAGCTATATAATCAGCAAGACATTCAAAGCCTCTTTCATGGTGGACAATTCTAATAAGGAAAATAAACAGAATAGAATAGTAATAGAAAATAAACAGAAGTGTGTTCATGTGTACATGTGTGTGCATTTGCACAAACATCTGTGCATTGATCATGTAGTAATAAATAATATGAAGAAATTAATGCAGGTAAGGAAATAGAGTATGTGTATATATATGTCGGGCTGTAGAGTGGAGTCATCTTATTTAGTGAAGTCCAGAAAGACTTCTCTGGAGAAGTGGCATTTGAACAAAGATCTAAAAGCATAAATGAAACACCATCTTGGGGATGTGGAATCTTCCAAAAACAGAGAAAAGTAAATGCAAAGCCACCAATTCAGGACTAAATTTGGCCTAATCAAGTAACTCTGAAAATCCAGTCTAGTTCAAGAAAAGTGAGAAGCCAGGGAGTGAGTTTGGAGAGGAAGGCTAAGGTGATATTATGCACGGGTTCATAGAACATGTTAGGGAATATGGGTTTTACTCAGTATAATGGGAGCCATTGGATTGTTTGAATGAAGACTTATTTGATCTCTTGTACATTAAAAGTTACTTCAACAGCTGCATAGAAAACAAATTTAGGAAGTCAAGAATAGAAACATCCAAAAAGGCTAGATAGCTATTGCATTAGTCAAGGTAAGAGACAACAATGGTTTACTCTAAAGTAGAAATGAGAGAGGTGGGAAAGGATGGTCGTGCTCGGGAAAGCCTATAAAACTTGAAGACGAATTGAATGTGAAGTTAAGGAAAGATAGAAATCAAATAGGACTTCTTAGATTTTTGGCCAAACTGGGTGAATGTTGTTAATATTATCTAAATGGGAAAGAAAAAGTATTTTTGTTATTATCTATGTTGTGGTTGTTAGTTTTGTTGTTTGCTTTAGTTTGATTTTCTTGTTTTGGAATGCATAGAGGAAGAAAATAAAAAAAGGCTTCATTTGGGGTGCATTATGTTTGAAAATCATTTTCATTTTCTGAGGGGAAAAGCTAAAGGAGAGAGATGTTAAATAAATTGTATCCAGAAGATGGGGGAGAGCACGTCTAAAATGGTACTGAGAGATCAAGTAAGATAAGAGACAAAAGCCAAGCTTTGAATTGGCAAAATGGGAGTTGGTGACAAAGTTTTCACTGAAGCTATGGGGACAGTCTGACTGGAGAAGGTTAAGAGAGCGAGAAAGAAGAGTAAGAACAGACATCTCCCTGGAGGAGGTTGGGATAAAGAAGTAGGATGATACCTGGAAATGCATTCTAGAGACCATTTTTCTTTGGATGAGAGATAACGAAGTTGATTAAAGTGATTTAGAATAGAGTAGAAATCAACGATGTAAGATTTAGAAGGAATCATTGGTAAAGGAAAGCCCTTGAGCCACTGAGGATCCAACACATAAGTAGACAGCGTTGAGTGAGATGGGAAGGTAGCCCAGATATGGGTAGATACTGGGAGGTGGTGAGTAATGGAAAACAGGTAAACGGGCACGTGTCAGAGAGTCAATCTGCCCTGCAAATTGCTGCTGAGTGTGCAAAGAATGCAAAACCCAAAGCATTCTTTACCTGGGCCAATGTTCAGGGTGGCTTTTTATAGCAACCAACTTGGAGGGATGCAGGGTAGACTTCTGAAAACCTTAAAGATTTTTTTAAATGATCTTATTTATTTTTTTGAGAGAGAGAGAAAGAGAGAAGGAGTAGAGGGAGAAGAACAAGCAGACTCCATCCTAAGCACAGAGCCTGGTGGGGTCTCAGTCTCATGACCCCAAGATCATGACCTGAGGGGAGATCAAGAGTCTGATGCTCAACCCACTGAGCCACCTTGGTGCCCCAATCCCAAAAGATTTTTTACTCTATTTCCTTCACCTCTTTCTGGTCCACACACCTTATTGAGGCAGTTAAGGCACAAAATATAGCCATCACCAGGAAATATTTACTTGTGTTGACCATTTCCTGGGTAATGATCAGGATAGAAGGAGAGACGGGTCATACAGACTATTTAGAAAAATCACAATTCTGCCCTTACCATTAATGAGCCTGAAGTTTCTTTCTTTCCCCTGATACCAATGTCAGGCCAGCTTGGCTTGTATACACTCTGCCTGGCAGCCTACCTAAAGGAGAGACTAAGGGATTCAAACTTAACTCTGATTCAGCTATCTGGATTCTTTTATTGAATTAACATGATTCTAGCTCATTAGGAAAATGACCACTTGGTCAAAAATACTGCTCACCAATTCTATTTACAATGACTCACATGGACCAAGTTGGAAAAATACAATGGGGATTACTGCAAATTTTTTTAATTAGCTTTTTCCTACTTATATGTGATCCCTCTCATTGAGAGGTATTGGTTCAAACAGATGACTAGAGAAAAGTAAAGTTATAGTTTATTTTAACTGGGCTATAACTGGGCTGGGATACACCAGTTTCATGGCCACAGAGGGAGAACAACAATTCTAGCCCCAGAGGACAGGGCTCTTTAGATCTCAGGTGTTTAAGGGGAAGGGAGCAATTCACATGGTCCTTGTCCCCTAGACTCGGCATTGTAGACCGGCAAGCAATCTCATGGTCTAACTGAATCTGGCAGTATCTGCAGCTGACAATCTAACTCACTGCTGGGTCTTCCTATACACAGATCCTAAACTACACTGCCATGCCTGACACTGTCAATGGAAGTTTCAGAATCTGTCCTCTTTTCAGTCTTGTATGCGTACAATGGATGGACCCTTATAATCATCTTGTTTCCATCCTAATGATACAAACTTATATGCTTCTCCAGATGCCCAAGAAACCTTGGGTTGCTACACACAGAAACCAAGGCTGCAACTACTCAGTGACACTGCCCCACGTACCACATTAACCAAACCAACATAACCATGATCTAAATCAAGTTCAACCATGAATTCCAAACTGGAGTGAAGTGTCTTCCTTTGTATTATATATTTGTATGTGAAAGAGTGTCCTTCCTTTGAAGGTGAGGCTTACTCATCTTTTGTCCCTAGGATTATTAGTAATGACATTAAAGAATCAGCAAGTGGGTCTAAATACCCCTGCATAGATCACAGACTGGCTTTAGACTATATCCTGGCTATCTGAAATAAGACCTGCTGGTACCCCTGGCATTTATTCTGTTGCTGAGTCTAGGACCTTGGGGAGTAAAGTTGAAGTCAGTATTACATGCTGACCTAATCCTATTTCTTAGAGTCTTGTTGAGAGCATCCTTAATTAAATGCTATATGAGGCAAATAAAACAGACTTGGTCCCAACCTTTGACAGTCAAATTAATCAGGATGACTAATGGAATGGCATATTTCATGAGAAAATTCAAGTTTCCTTAGGAATGTGTATAGCAATGGGATGGTTTGCTGGAAGGAACAATCCTTGGGGCTTTGTGCATCCTTGCAGGCTCTTGCTGAGAATGCCAAGAATGCAAAGCCCTGACTGCTCCATACCCAGGCCGTTTCTTGGGGTTGGTTTGGTAGCAAGCACATTTGAGGAATGAAGTAATTAAAGTCTCCCTCTCAGACAAAGAGTAGTTTTCAGAGTGCTTGCTATGAAAACAGTGAATTCCCTAGCTCAGTATTCTTTGGTTGTTCCTGTGGAGTTCTCATCTGGCCCTTATGTATAATGTCAACTCTGTGGGGCGTGGGTGCAAGGGCAATTGAGGTCAATCTGATGCTCATGCTGCTAGCTGTGTGGGCCATTTTCTGTCACTCAAAAATCCTATGTCTTCTGCCAGCATCCATGAAGAATTAACACACTGAGTTATGAGCTTGTAATTAGGATAAAATCAAATCTCAGATCCAACAACAGGTTTCATAGATGGGAGATGAGGTGGTCCCTCTCAAGTGAAATCAGAAACCTAAAAATCCATTTTGAGTAACAAAGAGGGAGGAAGGTTTTAGGAAAGAGAATGTATAAATGGTCACCTTGGGAAGCAGAACTCCAAAGGGATTGTGGTCCAGTGCTGAGAGCTTCTTTGAGATGGGGTTCCTAAATTTAAAGTGATATTTATCAGTGCAGTGGGTGATTTATGAGTTTTTCTCTAGCCCCATTCAAATTGCTTGGAGGTGTGGAGAAGGTAGACTGTTAGGTTTAACCATAAGTGTGGTTTTGCCAGGTGAGTACAACACAGAAAGACAGGATCAAGGTTGCTGACAATAGATGCAAGGGAATATAGTTAGACCATGAAATTCAAGCTGAGATAAAGGAGAAGGCAATTCGTTAAAAAACAAAAATCAAAAAACAAACAAACAAAAAAACCCATGGTTAGAACAATTGACTAAGAACAATGAAAAAAATCTTTGAGCTAAGAGAACTGGGGAAATAGAGCTTACCGTTAGGCAATAGAATGACTGAAAGTGAGGGTTTTTGTTGTTGTTGGTTTGTTTGTTTGTTCGTTTTTAGTGAGGTTATTGGTGACAGCTGTGACCACAGAGTGCGTAGAAGCTGTGGGGTGGCGGTCACAGTTATTAGAAATAAGTAGGCCAGTGGGAGATAACGGGTGCATGGACTTTCTGCATGGGTGTTGAAGCTTCCAAGAATGATGAAAGGAATATGATTTTAAGATCTTCAGTGACAGAGTTCCGGAAAGGTACCAGGAGGTACCAGCAAGGAGAGGTAGTGGGTGGCAACGTCTAAAGACATATGCTTTAAAAATAAATAGAGATTTTGAAAATTAGTTTTGAAGTAGAATGCAATGATTCATCAGTTGTATATAACACCCAGGGCTCATTACATCACGTGCCTCCTTCATGCCCATCCCCCAACTATCCTTCGCCCAACCCACCTCTCCTCCAGCAACCCTCAGTTTGTTTCCTAGAGTCCAGCATCTCTTACAGCGGAAGAGTGAATGCTTTGTCAGTAACATATAGTGTCCCTCTCAATTTTCATCTTGTTTCAAACAGAAGAACATAAAAGGAGGGAAGGAAAAAATAAAATAAATCAAGATTTCGAGTGAAGAATGAGGAGCAACTGCCTAGGTTAGCCATGAAATGAGAAGGACATTTAGTTTATTTTCAGAACATGGGATTTGGGAGAATAGAAAACTGGTCCCACTTGAGAGGATTGCAGAAGAAATAGGATCCTGAGAAAATAGCCTGATTTCAGCTAAACCAAGTAGGTGAAAGAAATGTTTGGGTAAGAGGTTAAGGATATTGGCAATCGAGCTTAGAGTTAAGCTTGAGATATTTAGCACACAGTGGGCAGTCCAGAAAAGGGTGGGAAATTGGATAAAATTAAGCCATGCCCAGAACATCTGGGCATAAGAGACTGAGGCTCAATGGACTTGGCATGGAAGGACCTGCGATGCCTGGGCATCTACGGGTGACTGAGGTAAGCACACCTGTAGGTCATGGCAAAAGAGATCCAAGTCTTCTATAAGAGATTTAGTTAATCTAAGGCTTGGAATACCTTCCTTAGAACTAGGACCTCAGCTGCTCAGGACTTAACTAAAATTCCAGGTGAACACGATATGGAGGTGGCTGGGAGGAGGATGTGGGGCACAAAGGTATTTCTGAAGCGTCTTCTGTGTTAATGTCAGAAGACAGACTCTCTCAACAACCCCAACAGTGAACTTGGGCATAAAAGCTCTAACCATTGATTAGGTCAACTAACGGTCACTAATATTGTTCTTCCTAATGATTAGCATGCTTAAAGAAATTTTGGGGGATCCTGGCCAGCTAAAGAAAAGACATGTGGTGTCAATGTTGCCATCCTCCCAAGCAGTAAATATGCAGGTGACCAGGTTATATGAGGGTTTGCAGCATTGTTTACTGCAAGCACAATTCCTCATATCTTCAGCCTTTTCTCTGAACGTTTGGTTCAATTTCTCATACTAATAAACATCTGCATATTATTAGGAACTGCTGCTGCTCTTACAGCTCTTTCAAAAGGTGGGGTCCCCGTTTTCACATGAAAATAAGGTCTTGATGTGAAAATGTGCCATTCAGGTCCTCAAATTTCAAGGACAGCACCTATGGAATGACAAGGTGGATTACTGAGAATGTAATTATTAATCTCTTAGTGAAGAATTTATAATGGTTTTATTTTCTTGTTTCAGAAAACTAGTCTATTTCTAATGCATGTTGGCCAGAGTATTTGATTCAGAGCGCTGGCATCTGTCTCCTGATTATTCATTTGAGAGGTTTTCCTTAGGTCTTAGATTTCAAAGTCAACAAATGATGCTAACCTGATAAAGTAGCCAAGGCCCCTGATGTCATGGTTACCTATCTTTGTCATTAAGGTATCACAGACATACCCATTCTCTGTATTTGTTCTGTATTTTGGTCTACCAAATCATGACCATTACACTTTCCTACTAGCTGTAATATCTTTATAGATAGCAGATAGTAAGCACAATAAACATGATTTTCAGAATTAATCTAATAAGTAGGTGGCATACTTTTCCTAATTGTTGTAGTTACCATAGCAAAAGCAGTACAAGCAGAAATGTGTTCATACATACTACAAATAGTTTTGTGTCTAGAATATGCATAACAAAGGCAAAGGAATAGAATTAGATGCATCAATTGGAAATACTAATGCACATTTTATTATTAAGTAAAGATTGAAAGAACATTTGATCTCTTAGAGTAATAGTTTATGTATATCTAATATCTGTTCAAGTTATTTAGGATTTATACTCTCAAACATGAAATTATAAGTAAGAAAAACAATGCATGTCTAAGAACAACAATAAGCCTATAACATAAAATCAGCAAATGAACAAAGTCTATTGAAAATTCCTCTTTAGGCCGGTGATTTTGACGGTCCCCATATACCTCAATGCTTCATGAATACATGACACTTTCAATGTTACATGTTTGGCCCTATGTGGCTATTTCAGTCTGATTTAGGTAAAGTGACAGAATTTAATTTTTAAGGAAAATTGAATGCTTCATTTTTAGTAACATTGTGCTTGAAGCAGATGAACCTGAGAATTTAGAGTTCCTGCATACAGTCACTCTGCCAGGTGGCTCTCATCGGGGTGTTTATTGTTAAAAACCCTGCTATTTCTGCCTGAGGTTTGAAGCCAGGACTTCATAGGATCCCCCGCTGCACTCCTCAATTCTTTCCATGCAGAGAGCAGATGGGTGAAGCAGAATAAATCCCAGGCTCGGAGGCAACAATGTAGCATTCCAGAGACCAGTGATGGTGTTGCTTTTAGTTGGAGGAAATGCTAATTGGAATTGGGAGTTAAAGTTAGCATTGAAAATTGGACTTGGTTTATGAGACAGTTGGGAAACTTGTTAAAGGTATTATCATGACCATATTTTGATAAACAGAGACAAAATGTGAACATTACAAACATTAGTCAATTGTTTCCAATTTAGCTTGGTTGGTTAGAACAAGATGCTTCGAGGGTAAACACACAGGTCATGAGATCCTGACTTAATTTTTAGAACTTACATTGTCCTTTGTATTAAACAAGGCTAACTTATCAAGTCATTTGGGTTCTTATAATTTCCAGTAAATTCCATCTGGCATAAATAGCATGAACAGGTCTTCTTTTCTGATTTGTCTGACTGCTTTCTTATGGCTTCACTGTGGCAGTTATTATATTGTATCTTGTATTTTTGTGCATCTTTTTCTCATGGTTTTTCAGTTTCCTTTAGGAAGACATCATGCATTTTCATCATTATATCCCAAGAACTGAGTCCATTGCCCCAAACTGGAAAGCTAAAACATAATAGAAAGAAGCAGCCAACATTCCTTCCAGTAACGGTCAAGGATGGTCATACAAAATAGAACTAATTTACTGATTTTGGAATGGACTGAACAATATTATTCAACTACAGGCCTTCTTTAATTATACATTTATTTAACTTGCCATTAAAATTATGTGAAGGGGTACCTGGGTGGCTCAGTCGTTAAGTATCTGCCTTTGGCTCAGGTCAGGATCCCAGGGTCCTGGGATTGAGCCCTGCATTGGGCTCCCTGCTTCGCAGGAAGCCTGCTTCTCCCTCTCCCACTCCCCCTGCCTATGTTCTCTCTCTCGCTGTGTCTCTCTCCACCAAATAAATAAATAAAATCTTTTAAAAATAAATAAATAAATAAATAAGAATTTAAAAAATAAAATTATGTGAATATTTAAATAAATGCATTGACCTTTAAATCAAGTGTTTATGCACCATCATTATTTCAATTTGAGCACTGTGGCTATGGGCACAGAGCAGTCATGTGAAGATATTTTGCCGAAGAGACTTTATTTAATGATTTTGGGGAATTGGAGAATAGTAACCATTACTGCAACTACACCCATGAGCTTCCAAGTCATTAAAATACCTAAATGGATATTCATATTTTTCTAAATAATCTCATTGAATGAGACTTTTGGTTTCTCTGGGCCATGATAACTTGCTTTACTTGTTGGAACTCCCAGAAGATACCCTGGATCAAAAGCTAGTCCTCCTTCAGAGGGGCTTGGAGCTTCTCACCAGAATACTCTGTCTCCATGTTTTTACTATTTCTTCCTTTCTGTAACCTCAAGCTGTCTTTATTTCTATCTCCCTGAGAATTGTCTTCCAGGACTCTGAGTTAATTTCTACTCTAGTATAGTTCACTTTTAATTATAAAAAGTTAAAAAATTATATTGTACATGCAACCACAACCATTTTCACATAGAACGTAACTCTACATGTAGTGAAGAGTAATAAATACATCCTTAATTACAATAAAAAAGAATAGTTTGTGGCTATATTTAATAGCTCTAGTGGTTTCTTTGAATGGAGCTCTGTCATTAAATGTATTATAAAACTTACATTTTTTATTATGATGGAAATTTTATTTTAATCTAACAAGGGATAAAACTGAAAAAATGCATAGGTTATAAAAAATAAACTGTGTGGCATTTATTTCATTAACAGAGACCAGTGAGAACCCCAGTGGCGCCAGATGAACTGAGCAAACCAAAATAACACTACAACAGCTCTGCAGTTTAACCGGTCATTGGATCCATAGCTCATCAGAGTAGGCCAGGACCTGTCTGCCAAAACCAAACAGGTGACTGCCAGCTAAAATTAAAAAACATTCTGATAGGACTTGGAGTCTCCTAAACATCCCAAATGTCCAGGATTCAACTGAAAATGATCCATCATACCGAGAACTAGAAAACTACAAACTGACTGAGAAAAGAAAATAAACTAACATCAACACTGAGTTACATCAGATGTTAGAATTATCAGACAAGGATTTTAAAGAAACCATCATAAAATAATTTAATAAGCGGTTACAAATTATCCTCAGATAAAGACTTCCTAAATTTGGCAAAAGACATAAATCCAAATTTGAAAAGCTGAATGGATCCCAAATAGAACAAACACAAGTAAATTTACACCAAGACACATCATAAATAAAATTTTGAAAACTAAATACAAAGTTGAAGGTATTATCACTATCATGTGTTTTCTTTTCAAGCAGCCAGAGAAATGACGCATTACCTCTATGGCAACATTAATTTCAATAACACCAGATTTCTGATTGTAAACCATGGAGTGCAGAAAGAAGTGGTACAGGGAGAAGGGCTAAGTGGCAGAGCAGTAGGAGGACCTTAGGCTTGCCTCATCCCTTGAACACAGCTAGATAAATATAAAATCATTCTGCATGCCCTAGAAATCAATCTGGAGACTGACAGAACAAGCTACACAACTAGAGGGAAAGAAGAGGCCACATTGTGGAAGGTGTGTGGAGACGTGGTTTGGGGGAGAAATGGATTGGGAGTGCTATGGAGGGGAGGGAGCCCTGTTGATGAAGAGAGGTGAAAGATGAAAGAGAGAGAGAGAGAAGAGGAGTGCAAGGAAAGCGCTTCCCCCAAAGCCACTGACCGGGAAATCAAGAGGGGCTGATTTTTGTGAGTTTTACAACCAGCAGGTCTCAAAGACTAGAGTTTTTTGGTTTTTGTTTTTCCTTAGAGAGAGAGAGAACGAGAGAGCACATGCACATATGTGCACACACAGGGCAGAGGGGAGAAGGGCAGAAAGAGAATCTTAAGCAGGCTCCATGCCAGCTTTTTCTTACTAGTTTATAAAAGCATTTTTGTATTCCATTAAATTCCTCCAATATAAACCTGATTTTTTATACTTCATCTCATTTTTTTAAAGATTTTATTTATTTATTTGTTAGAGAGAGAGAGCGCCAGCACAGGCAGACAGAGTGGCAGGCAGAGGCAGAGGGAGAAGCAGGTTCCCTGCCGAGCAAGGAGCCCGATGTGGGACTCGATCCCAGGATGCTGGGATCATGACCTGAACCGAAGGCAGCCACCTAACCAACTGAGCCACCCAGGCGTCCCTCCTATTTTATTTTTTAAGAAGGATATATACCAGGGCACCGGGTGGCTCAGTCAGTTAAAATGTCTGCCTTTGGCTCAGGTCATGATCCCAGGATCCTGGGATGGAGCCCTGCATTGGGCTCTTTGCTCAGAGGGGAGCCTGCTTCCTCTCCTTTTGCCTGCTGCTCTGCCTACTTGTGATCTCTCTCTGTCAAATAAATAAATAAAATCTTAAAAAAAAAAAAAAGACTGTATGGTACTGGTATAAAAACAGATCCATGGATCAATGGAACAGAATAGAAAACCCAGAAATGGACCCACAACTATATGGCCAACTAATCTTCAACAGAGCAGGAAAGAACGTCCAATGGAAAAAAGACAGTCTCTTCAACAAATGGTTGGGAAAACTGGACAACAACATGCAAGAAAATGAAACTGGACCACTTTCTTACACCACACATGAAAACAAATTCAAAATGGATGAAAGATCTAAACATGAGACAAGAAGCCATCAAAATCCTAGAGGAGAATGACAGTAACTTTGACCTTGGCTATAGCAACTTCTTACTAGATACATCTCCTGAGGCAAGGGAAACAAAAGCAAAAATGAACTACTGGGACCTCAAAAACTAAAACACAGCCTACGGAATGGGAGAAGATATTTGCAAATGACATCTCTGATAAAGGGTTAGTATCCAAAATCTATAAAGAATTTATCAAACTCAACACCCCAAAAACAAATAATCCAGTGTAGAAATGAGATGAAGATATAAATAGACATTTTTCCAAAGAAGACATATAGGTGACTAACAGACACATGAAAAGATGCTCAACATTACTCATCATCAGGGAAAAACAAATCAAAACTATAATGAGATATCACCTCACACCTATCAAAATGGCTAAAACTAACAAGTAAACAACAGATGTTGGCGAGGATGAGGAGAAAGGGGAACCTTCTTACACTGTTGGTGGGAATGCAAATTGGTGCAGCCACTCTAAAAAAGAATATGGAAGTTCCTCAAAAAGTTAAAAATAGAGGTGTGTCAAGGTGGCTCAGCTGGTCAGGCATCTGACTCTTGATTTTGGCTCAGGTCACCATCTCAGGGTTGTGGGATCGAGCCCCTCATTAAGCTCTGTGCTGGTCCTGGAGCCGGCTTGGGATTCTCTCTCTCTCTCCCTATGCCCCTCCCTTGTTGCTCTATCTCTAAAAACAAAAAACATAAAACAAAAAAGGGGTATATAGCTTTTCAAATGCTGAAAGAATTGTCAATTCTCTTCATGAGTTTTCTAAATTATATGGAGTGGTTAAAATAAGAATTATAATACCATCTGATCTTGAAGACAACAATGTTCTAAAATGGAGGAAGATAAGGGGGTCTAAAATGGAAGTAAGTTCCCTCTACTTCACTCAAAGCAGTAAAATGTTAATACCAACAGGCTTGATAGATCACATGTGTACACTGTAATACCCCAAACAACCACTATGAAAACTACACCTGAAAAAATGGTCAAGTAACCCAAGGAAGGTAAGAACAACAAAGGAATCCAATGGAAAACAAATAATAAAATGACAGAGTTCAAACTGACCATATCAATAATTACTTAAGTGTTAATGGCCTAAATACACTAATTATAAGGAAGAAATTGACAGGATAAATTTTTTTTAAAACATGAGAGACTGTGGACTCTGAGAGGCAAACTGAGGGGTTTGGAGGGGAGGGGCATGGGAGGGGTTGGGTGAGCCTGGTGGTGGGTATTGTGGAGGGTGCATATTGCATGGAGCACTGGGTGTGGTGCATAAACAATGAATTCTGGAACACTGAAAAGAAATAAAATTTAAAAAATACTAAATATAAGTAAATAAAAGCTTGACCTAATAATATGTTGTTTAATATGCTGTTTATAAGAAAGTCACTTCAAATTCAATGACAGGTAGGTTGAAAGCATAAGGATGAAAAAGGTATACTATGCAAACATCAATTTTTTAGTATGACTGTCTACGTAGAAAATTGGAAAGAATTCATAAAAACTTTCCTGGAACTAATATAGCAATGTTGCAAGGGATACAGTTGACATACAAAAGTCAATTGCTTTCCTATACAACAGCAATGAACAAGTAGAATTAGGAATTAATAACACATTTATATTAGCACTCCAAAAATGAAATACTTAGGTATAAATCTAACAACATACATACCAGATCTATATGAGGAAAACTATAAATCTCTGATGAAAGATATCAAAGAACTAAATAAGTGGAGAAATATCCCATGTTCATGGGTAGGAAGATTGAATATTGTCACGGTATTAGTTCTCTCCAATTTGACCTATAGATTCAATGCAATCCCAAACAAAATCCCACCAAATAATTTCATACATAACAACAAACTTATTCTAAAGTTTATATGGACAGGCAAAGGACCCATGATAGCAACATGACACTGAAAGAGAACAAAGTTGGAGAACTGACATGACCCAGCTTCAAGACTTCCAGACAGTAATCGCATGTGGTATTGGCAAAACATACACAGATAGATAATTAGAAGAGAATAGATGGCCTGGAAAAAGATGCATGTAAACAGAGTCATCTGATCATGGAAAAAGGAGCAAAGCAATGGTCTTTTCAGTACATGGTGAAACAAGCAGATATGCAGGAAAGTGAATTTTCACACAAACCTTACATCCTTCAAGAAAATTAACTCAAAATGGACTGATGCAGATCTAAACGTAAAATTCAAAACTACAAAATGTCTAGAAACTAACATGGGAGCAAACCTAGATAACCTTGGATAAGCTGATGACTCTTTAGATACAACACCGAAGGTACGATCCATGAAAAAAATATTGACAAACTGAACCTCATTAAATATAAACGTTTGCTTTATGAAAGACAGTGTCAAGAGAATGAGAAGACACAGGGGATCATTGTTCATAAAAACTCTTTTTATTTTAGGGACACAACAAAACTAGATTTCTCAGTCTTTGTGGTCATATGACTAAATTTGACCAATGGAATGTAAATAGAGAGATAGCCACTACTTTTGGTATTGGCCTATAAAAACCTTCCAAATGCCATGCTCCGTTTTCCTTCTCCCACCAGTGGGAAGAAGAACATGATAAACTTGGAAACCACTTTTGAAGATGGAAAAAGAAAAAGAGAGGGAGAAGAGCCTGTGACCCTGAATCACCATTCAGAGGGCACCTGATCATGAGAACCCATTTTGGATTTGACATCAGTGAAAAATAAGTGATTTCATTAAGCCATAGAGATGTGGGACAGCCAAGACTTCTTAACTCATATAATCATTCTTAGCAGCTCCTTGGATATTGACGCCAACACACTTTTCCAGAACATCTGACTGCCTCTCCTGTTTGGACATGCAGATGCATTGGTCAAAAATGTTCTTTTGTCCAATGAAGCAATATCTGCAGTGGCCTCTGGGTTTGATATAATTTTCTCTTTATAACCCTAAATCTAACATTTAAAAATATTTATAACTCCCCTACCTTGTTTCAAGAAGAATTTAGAGTAGCTGACAAAAATACATACATTATACCAAGATCAAATAACTTAGAAAAAAATAAGAAAAAAAGAGCAACCATAAGAAACAGGAAATTTAAATAATCCCAGGTAAGGTAAATACATAAATATGTTCCAGAAAAAAGCTAATGCTGTAGAACCCACATTAACCAATAAAATTTCTAGCCACCTACGTAATTGGGAAATATGATATATTTGAAGAATTTATTTCATACTTTTATTATCTATTAAGATTTATCTGCATGGCTTTTTTATTAAGGGAAAAAGAAAGCAAGCTAGAAGTTGTTCAGGAAAAATACTCCTTATCCTGACCTTGAGGAGATTTTTCTCCTATGTGTTCTGATAGAGAGGATAGTGAATAAGAAACTATCTCCTACAGCAAACACTGCCCTGAATCAAAAGATTAAATTTCTCAACTGAAACACGAAAAGGAATAGTAAACGGAGAGAGACATTTGCCCTCCTCTTTTTTCTTGTTCCTCATTTATTTTTCTCGGAAATCTTTAATAACAACTGAAATATTTTCCTCAGGTAGTAACTAATCTATTGAGAAAGAAATAAGATGGAAAGGTAGATTGTAATTAGTTTTCTCAGTGGTATCTACGCAGTTGTAGGTCAGTTGCTACTCATTACCAAATATGGGGACTGTCTCCAAACTTCTTTTTTTTAATCTCCAACCTTCTGAAATTTTTCAGAACATGGAAGCAGACACAAATACAACCGCTCATTGGAAAATATACATGCAAACTTCCTCTGGGTTTCAGAGTAAGAATGCTGTATAAAAAGATAGAGTCACTTCACTGTGACATACAGAATACCGTTAGCTATAAAGCAGCGAGGAAGATTACTTGACACTAGATGATTTCTCTCAGTGTAAATATAAATAAATGCACTAACTTGTTTTAGAGCAAATTTGAATAACATAAAAGTTTAATATCACCATAAAATAAAAATTCCAACATTTTCTGTTTATAAAA
Organism: Taxidea taxus jeffersonii; assembly: GCA_003697995.1. NCBI lineage: Eukaryota > Metazoa > Chordata > Mammalia > Carnivora > Mustelidae > Taxidea > Taxidea taxus. Next base: position 15,200 of record ML095515.1, read on the forward strand.
TAAAGAATTGGAGTTGGGTTCCAGTTCCCAGCATAATGTATAAAAACATTTCCCTCTTTTATCCTTATTTTTAACATTTTCTTCATGATTTGAAGAATTAGGATATATGAAACATGGTATTTTTCATGCCCACAAGGGGGACCCTTTGCACCACAGCAACAGAGTTTATTGTTCATACACCATTTGATTGAATGCATGATTTGCCATAAAGTACTAGAAAGTCAAGTCCTCACCTGTGAGTCCAGGTGGACAGATACAAACATAACCTGAGGCTTCAGGGTGGCTGAATGAAGAAGGCAGCTGAGCAAGGCGTCCATATTGTTTCTCTGGGGACAGCTCGACACACGTCCCACCAGACCGGCAAGGGTTCCTGTTGCATTCGTGGATATGGGTCTCACATTGGGCACCGGTGTATCCTGTAGGATAAAAGTTCAGAGAAGCAGCTGAGTCAAAACTCCTCCCCCAGAGTTTATGCCTGAAAGGAGGCTGACCACTGTGCTGGTACCAATTAACAAGACCATGTTTGCCCTCAAGGAGCTAACGAGGAGGATCTGGTAAGGGAAGCTTTTCTTGTCAACAGCAGTAGCAAAGGAATCACATGTACCATATTGACCAATATTTTTTTAAATATTTGATTAATAAGATAAAATGGGACTTCAGGATAACTTCGATTTCCTGGTAATTTTAAAGGCTCTATTTCCTCAGATACTCCAATTGAATTTTTAGCAAGAAAAAAATATTTTTAAAGGAAATAGTCAAAAAGTCAGTAGAAACTACATAGCCAGCCCTAAATTCTTTTCTCAGAACCCAAAACAAAGGCAAATGATTACTTCTTCACATTGAGTTAGACAGACTAAAAAATTATTTTGTATTTAAATGGACTTAGCTGGGTCATTTTATTAAGGATAAGAATAAAAACAAAACATTTAGTACTTTATTTTTTTTAAAGATTTTATTTATTTATTTGACAGAGATCACAAGTAGAAAGGGAGGCAGGCAGAGAAAGAGAAAGGGGGAAGCAGGCCCCCCGAGGAGCAGAGAGCCCGATGCAGGACTCGATCCCAGGACCCTGAGATCATAACCTGAGCCGAAGGCAGAGGCTTAACCCACTGAGCCACCCAGGCGCCCCCATTTAGTACTTTATAAAAAATTTAAATATTAAATATAAAAGACAGTCCATGCCAGAACTATTTCTTTGGCTTTACATACACGTGCACCTGTTTAAAAAAAACTATATATATTCATAAATGTAGCCTTATTATGTGTATATTAACATAACTGGAATCGCACTGTATGCATCCTTCTGTAACTTACTTTTTTCACTCCCTGGCACAATCTATCCATGTTAGTAACATAGATCTAACTCATAATTTTTAACTATTCCAAGTATTCTGTAACATGAAAGTACCATAGTTTAATCTTTCTCTTAATGGATTGATATACATTTTAACATTACAATGTTGCAGTGAGTAGCATTATACATGCATGTTTCTGTAAATGTCTGGGTATAACACTGGGGTTTTTATGGAGGATGGAATTTCTGAGTTATAGATTATGTACATTTTTTATTTTAATAGATAAAATAAACACTGATTAAACACCTCTGGAGTAGTTGAGCCATCTATATACTTACTAGCACTGGATGAAGATGCATATAGTTCCAAACTTGCCAAAAATTGCTATTACCAAATACAATGTTTTACCTGTTAGTTAGATTTCTAAAAAATTGTATTTCATTAATGTTTGGGTTTACATTTTCCCCAGTTACTATTGAACTTAACATGCTTTGGGATTTTTAAAACTCATTTCATAACAGTTTCCTGGTTTTCCCATGAGACTGTCTTTCTGATTGATTTATAAGATGATTTACATAGCATGATACATACATAAGCTGAAATACGAAGTTCTTAAAGAACATAATTTGACTTATAATACAAGTGACTTCACAGTCAACTAAAGACCTTTGCAATGTCACTTAACTCTGCTGAGAAATATATTTTTAAAATGAAATTTACAATCCAAAATTATAAAACCTATAAATCTGATCGTGGTACTTCTTTACTTTAAAATCATTCAGTGGCTTCTGCTTTCATACAAAATAAAATTTAAAATCCTTAACCTGAAATGCCCTTTATTATCTGGCCCCATTCCCATCTCTACATTCCTTCCCTAGAATGTTTTCTCCCCTGGGGCCTTTATGACAGGGTTTCCTCGCCTAGAATATGCTCCTCCAAGACTGTGGTTGGCTAAGTCTTAGTTTTGAGACTTAATCTTGTATGACTGCCTTGGAATGGCTTTTTGTCATGAGCAGATCTAAGTAAAATCCCTTTGTTTTCTCTCACATCACCCAGTCATTTCTTCATCGCTTGTACAATAATTTATTATTTTTGTTATTTTCTTTATGTATGGTGTGTCCCTCCATAGACCTTAAGCTCCAAAAAATCAAGGATTATTTTTTATTTATTCACCACTCTAATACCGAGCAATGCATAAATAGTAGACTTTCAATCAATGACTGAATGAGAGCCAAAGAGCAATAATCAACAGTTTAGATTACAATTCTAGTTGAGCAAGTAAATTGGAGAATTAACTATTAATAAGCAAATAATGAGGACATGATATGATTACTCATTTTGTAATTTAAACAAAACCCTGAATGGGGTTATATGTCAAACTATAACCACAACACAAATTCTGTTGCTCAACAGTATAATACCTTTGTCACATATGACCCTTGAGGTCTTTCTCAACTATTTAAAGAAGAATCTTCCAGATGAAAAAGGAAATTAAAAGCACATCCAGATCAAATCCCACAATCCTTTGTGGTGACCCTCCCCCCACCAAGAACCCTAGTTATTTGTTCTTGGTTCTTGATTCCAAAGTTCTCCCTCTTTTTTTTTTTTTTAAGATTTTATTTATTTATTTGACAGACAGAGATCACAAGTAGGCAGAGAGGCAGGCAGGTGGGGGAGAAGTCAGGCTCCCTGCTGAGTAGAGCGCTGATGCGGGGCTCGATCCCAGGACCCTGAGATCATGACCTGAGCTGAAGGCAGAGGCTTTAACCCACTGAGCCACCCAGGCACCCTGTAAACCCACTTTTTCATAAGTTTTTATAAAGTGGTATTCCTTGTGCTACACTGAACTTATTGAAGAAAGTTCCAACTATTTTCCATTTTCTTCTCGGTTTAAGTCTAAAGTCTCATATCCAGGCCAGATTACGAAGTAATTTAAAACCTTCATAAATCCTTTTTTGCTTTCTGACTCATGCATTATCCTATTCCTATACTGAACATTAGGAAGGTTCTGATTTATAGTCTTCCCAGTCCTGTCCCCACCACTGGGGTCCTGTGGGAATTTTGTTTGCTGCTCCCTTTAACCACATATATAAATAGACTCCTTCAGTGAAGGCTATATTCAATAGTTTTAATAAGTTTTTCTACAAAACTTTGTATAAAGAAACAATATGATATTGAGTCAAGTCCCCAGGGTTCTTATGTTTTTCTTTTTTTAAACAAATCCAATATTATCTGGGTAACAAGAAACTTTTTAAGATAAGCATTTAAGATGACTGATACTTCTTGTAATTAATTACTTTTGAAGTGAGGACCCCAGGCAATTATAGTGGTGGATTCTTGCCATTGCCTTCAGTTGTGGTGGTCTTGTAATCCAAAAGAATGGTCTCTTTTTCTTAGATACAGGGTAGTCTGCAGCATTAAATCTTCTCTTTATATACAACAGTAAGAATAGGATACAAAGACATTCTGAAATTTTCTATCCAGGCAAAATCACCATCATCCAGTAACCCAAGAAAGAAACTCAAGCAAAACTGTCCTTGGGCTATGCCCCTTTCTTAATGGCCACATCATAGCTGCCTCCTCAAGAGTCTCATGGCTGTCCATTCCCTCAAACTCGCCCTTAACACTGTAGTCATAGTTCTGGCAAATAGCCTTATTTTGTGCTTAAACTACTGAAGAACATTGTTGTTGTTGTTCACTAGAATCGGTGCCTTTTGTTTTATTTCTCTCAATCATCATCCACTCACTCTCACTCTCTTCCAGAGAGTCATTATTAAATCTGCAGGCCAGATTATGCTACTTCTCTGTCATAGTGTTCAGGCAGACAAACAGCATTGTGATCTGGCTTGAGTCTCGTCTTATTCCCCAAGCTCAACTCTCTACCACCAGCCCTATGTTGTCCAGCATTTTGGAACAATCACTCAAAGTTCTACAGCTGGATATGCTCTTTCCCATGTGTGCCT
>ML095515.1:19467-50181 GCA_003697995.1 Taxidea taxus jeffersonii
GTGCCAGCCAGAGGGTCTAGAATGGTCAGTCTCTTAATTTTGGTACCTAGTTAACATTTATTGAGTGCTTAATGTGGTCTAGGCTGATGTAGGAACTTTATGTATATTACTGGATTGCTCTCTAAAGTAATTCTACAAGGTGGATATTATTATGATCTTTACTTTATAGATGAGGAAACCAAGGCTCAGAGCAGTAAAGTAACTTCTCCAAAGTCATACAGTTAGTGAGTACATTTCTGGGATATGCTTCATGATCTTTCAAATTTTCTAAAATGGTACCTACTGGAATAGGCCACCTCTGTACTTCTTCTCCCCTATTCCTTGTTATAGAATCTATTATAGTCTTTTACTGTACCAAAAATTGTACTATGCACATTTTTTTTTCACACTCTCTCTCTATTAGAATTTAAATTCTTTGGAAGAAGGGACCATGTCTTTTTTATTCCCAGACCCCTGATATATATTAGTGGTACTGCAATCCATGTGGCTTAAATGATTGAATCCATGAATGAATGGAGCCCATATTGATTTCTCTCTCTCTCTCTCTTTTTTTTTTTTTTTAGGAAGGTCTTCTTAACTGCCTGACTTCATTACAAACCCTCCAGTGAACAGAAACCATTCTCATATGTAATTCCTACCTCCTGTTGTAGAATCTGGTACATAAAAACAGTTGCTTTTTTTGAGTACCTAATATGTTCCAGGCCCTATTTTTATAATTTTATTCTTCATAATAATACAAGTCATTTTTTTCACCCCTCATTTGCAGATGAGGAACTTAAGAATTGAGAGGTAAAGGGCGCCTGGGTGGCTCAGTGGGTTAAAGCCTCTGCCTTCAGCTCAGGTCATGATCCCAGGGTCCTGGGATCGAGCCCCGCATCGGGCTCTCTGCTCTGCAGGGAGCCTGCTTCCTCCTCTCTCTCCACCTGCCTCTCTGCCTACTTGTGATCTTTCTCTCTCTGTCAAATAAATAAATAAAATCTTTAAAAATAAAAAAAAGAATTGAGGGGTAACCACCTTAGTTCACTCAGTTAATAAGGGATAGATTTGTTCTATTCCCATATTGCCTACTCTACCCATGTCCAGATAGAATCTTGTACAGAGTGTTAATTGAATGTTGGGTGTTGACTGATCACAAGAAAGTGAAAAAACACATTTTGGATTATTTTCAGTATTTAAATTAAACCAATGACCAAAGGGCAAAAAACAGGCCCTGTTCGTTATCTGGAAGTGGGTAGACACTTGACTTCTAAAGATTCCTGAGACACAGAATTCAGAGCTTCCTTTAAACTTTCACATTTGTTTTTTACCTACAAAATATATGCAACCAAAGCATGCTAAATGTCCCTTAGACAATGAGATGCCTTTCAATGGGAGGCTACTAACAACTGGATTGACCCCAGTCTCCATGTTTCCTCCCCAACCACAGGATTATTTTTTGTTTAGACAGTAAAATGAAAGGGAGAAACGGATAGCTGATCAGTAAGCTTTAAACAGCTAGATTTTAAATAATCATAAGTTTATCATTTTTTGCTAGAGGATCAAGAAAGAGGAGATATACTCTTTTATTTTTATCAATGAAATCAAAGTGAGAATTAGTTTAAAAATACGTCAAGCAGTTTTTTTTGCCAAAATTATCATCAATATTTAAAGATGACTTGTTGACTTGAGTGTTATATAATGTTTTCTACTGATTCTAGTATCACCTCTACACTCAGTTTAATTACCCTTTATGTGTAATTTTTAGTTGTGGTTTATGTACATTAAACTTGTAATCTCACTTATATTATAAATGCCTAGGAGAATACACCCATTTCTGGAATATTCTATATTCTCTATGGGGACCATCATGATTATGTTGACTGACTCCATGAATTATAATATAATCTCCTAGGATTTCAATACTGTTTCATGAGTTTCAATATATTCTAGTTATTACAGAAAACATCTTGGAAGAAAAAGAAGCATCTTCGAGTGAATTTTTCTCCATGAAGACCATGCTGAAATTGACTCTTCTATTCATTTTTTCCTCTCCATTTTTGGAGATGACTGGGCAGCTTGGTAACCTACTTTAGACAAAGCATAGTGTAGCAATAGGTATGTGTGAGCAGTGAAGAATACAATTAAATTAAACAATGATAAGTAGAAGAAAGAGTTGGTTTTATACTTTTAACAATAAGAATTTTTAGTTCCTGTTTCCTATAAATGATTTGTTTCTATTCTAAGCTCCCCCCACAAAAAGGAAGATCTTTGTCACTTACCAGGCCAGCAGTGACAAGTGTAATTGTCAGCATTTTCCTCACATGTAGCGTTATTATGACAGGGTTTTGACCAACACAGAGGCATCAAGGTCTCACAATGTGTCCCTGTGAATCCACTACCCGTGCAGTTACAGCTATAGCTGGAGAGTAAAATGAAATTTTCACATCAACTCTTGGTCATATTGAGATCAAATATCTTTATTCTGTCTCTTCCCCTGACCATCTGAGACCCAAGGCATGGTTTTAATACTTATAGCAAGAACTCTGGGGAATCATCTCTATAAGCCTGAAAACATTATGTATTTCCATACTAATATCTGATTATCTTTTTAAATTTATAGTATGGCTTCCTACAACATTATTGGGAAGCCATGATGATTTACTTCAGTTTTCTCATCCATAAATTGAAGATAATAATACCTACGTCAAGGGTTATTGTGATAATTAAATGTGCATATAAAGAATAGACATAGTATCTGAAGCATCAGAAAAATACTGAATTACTACTAAGTAGAACTAAATAAAGTTGTTAATATTTATGAAGGCAATAGAGAATGATTTATACCCCTGTGTCATTCTTTTATATATACAGCCCATTAATAAGGTCCCTTATGAAAAATGAAACAATAAATTATTTAAAAAACAGGAAAATCGCTCATTATATGAATGGTGACTTATGTTCTCTTATTTTTACATCATAGAAATATTTGAGTCTTGCTATTTCTAACCATTCATTGGTTGAGTGAGATTATCTGATAGATTCAAAACACAAATCTGATGGAGAAACTTGTTGACTTTACCAAGAGGAGTCTTTTACTTTAGATGGGATCTCCTCACGGGCTTAGTATTGTAAGAATGGGCTTGCATACTCAACTTAGATAAAATGAAGCTCTGGAGGAAAGAATGCCTATGAATATATAAAGAGTTGGAGTCCTGTTCATTATGGTCTGTCTGTGTATTTACCATCAAATACAGAGACTAAGATTTCACTAAGGAAACTGAAATATTAGCAAATGTAATAAGTTACTATAATTTTTGTATGTACTACTAGTGATAAATCCTCTTACTAATTAAAAACATTTACCAAAAATCTACTATATACAAGATGTTAGAGATAAGAGCCATGTACTTAGGCTGACTAGTGGATCTCAATTCCTAGAATTAGAGACTCTATTGGCATATTCCTTTGGTCTGCAAGAACCTATTTTCTCTCTCTCTCTCTCTCTCTCTCTCTGTGTGTGTGTGTGTGTGTGTGTGTGTGTGTGTGTGTCTGTAGTTTCTGAGTTTCCCATTAACCTCATAGCAAATGTGGTACTTTGTTGTTGTGGGAAATTAAAATCAAGTTGTATTTGTTGACCTTGGGGTTATCTTCTCAAAATTTAGGTAGTAAGAAAAATAAGGGTAAAATAAAAAAATTATTCATGGCACATGAGCTGAAGAAATGAAAGGTAGCAGGAGTCAGCCTTAAAGCTTTGCGTGTTTTCTGTCTGATGCTTTGTGGAGACAGCAAAGCATGGATGGAAAGCAAGATGTGGAATGTGATTAGAAGTTAGGCTTTACAATTTACAAAAGAAATATACATCTACATTGTTCTATTTATTTTTTTTAAAGATTTATTTATTTATTTGAGAGGGGGAAGGAGGAAAGGCAGAAGAAGAGAGAGAATCTTAAGCAGAACCCACTCAGGCTCAGTCCCATGACCCTGAGATCATGACCTGAGCCTAAACCCAAGAGTTGGGTCATTTAACCAAGTATGCCACCCAGGCACCCCACATTGTTCTATTTAAAATTGTATCATTTTGATGATAGTTGAAGTACACGTGCCCTTTCCCCTTTTGAGTCTGATTCTATTTGAAACTCAGATTTGGGATAAATTCTCTTATTAAATAAAGGAGAATTGGATTCTAGTCCTTCCTTTGCAAAGAATTAACTGTGTGAACTTGTGGGAGTCACCTAACTTCCCTGAACTTTAGACACCTTAATGTAATGGGAGACTATTAATGCTCACCTTGCCTTCCAGTGAGCTGTTGAAGGACCCAATAAGACATTAAGTATTAATGCTGTTCAAATTGTTATGTATTTGATAACTCAATATTTGTATTAAAATAGGTATCAAGGGCACCTGGGTGGCTCAGTCGGTTAAGCCTCCGACTCTTGATCTCACCTCAGGTCATAATCTCAGGGTTGTGAGTTCTAGCCCCATGCTGGGGTCCATGCTGGATGTGAAGCCTATTTAAAAAACAATTAGGTATCAGAAAGTTCTCTAAAATATTTTATACCAATTCAACTACCATTACCTAATTTTTTATATGTATCATATTAAGGTGTTATTTGTTTATTTATTTTACTGAAAAAGCCAATGATAGAATCTATTTTGGAGCAGAATCACATGGCTACATCTCGCCATTCCACTCTTTCAGCAGTATTCACCCAATTTCCCTAAAACCTGAAAATTCAAGATGTAATCAATTTAATACTACTGCCTTTTCCAACTATGTTTTTGTATGAAATTCCTAAAGGATTTCTATTTCACCACTTGATTTATATGCTTGTTATTATGTAAACACAACCTCATACTTACTTACAGAATGATTTCTAGCTTTGTTTTTGCACCTCCCCTATCTACAACAGTTTTATTTCATGGAATTTAAAAGCTAGCATTTTTCTGTAACATGAAAATTCTAAACGATTATGAGAGTGACTCAGAAAATCCTCACTCTTGGGACAAATGTCCTCCAAAGGATGCATTTTTTTAAGTAAAATCTGAATGTTACTACTTGTTGTCCCTTAAAGGGTAAAGCAATATGAACATTTTTGGCTAAGGACATGAGCTCTCCACACTCCCCAGAGTGGTGTAATAGCTGTTGGTCCATGAGTTCTCTCTAAGCCAATCACCCAAACAGGAGAAAACGTACCTGCTGTGCCCATCTACGCACAGCCCTCCGTGGAGGCACGGCTGACTGGCGCATTCATCAGTATTGAGTTCACAACGATCACCTACAAATCCAGGGGGACAGTCACAGAAATAAGCCCCCAGAGCATCCCGACAAGTTGCACCGTTTCGGCAGGGCTGGGACCGACATTCATCAAATTCCATTTCACAGTTCACACCTTTGAAGAGAGTCAGCACAGAAAAAGGGAAAAGTTTTAGCACAGCATTCACATTGTAGCTCTTTGCCAGTGCTTTGTTTACCAGAGCACTTGTCAAATGTGATGTTACCCAAAATAATTTTCCTCCTTCGTTGTAATTGATGTTAACTTCCTGGCGTGCTTGCTGCAAAGTTGCACAGTGCACAGCAGCTGTTACTTACAAAGAACTGTTGCATGCAACAGCTTGTGGCTCTTTAGTCTGTTGAAACAAGTCATTTTTAGAACAAAGTTACTGTTAACTGTACTCTTGTTGGAAGCTTAATGGGGACTGGTCAATGTTTTCAGATTATTTTTAAACAGTTAGTTCAGCATCATATAAAGAAGTGGGTAAGACAATGTGCAATCAATTCCTTAAGTGCTCCTTCTGCACAGACTTTTTTTTTAAATTTAAATTTTCTGTAGTGTTGTAAAATACTACTTTCAATCAGGAAATCAGTTTCTGATTTAAACTTAATATAATTCGTGGCACTCTTAGGAGCTACTTCATTTTAAGGTAATATTACATTTTAAAAAATCTGTATTTATTCCCCTCAAAATAGTAAGTGAAAATTATTTAGTAAGCAAAGAAGTTTAAGATTTATAAAAGTAGTCACATGGAGACAAACTACCTTACTGAATCTGTCAAAATAATATTTGATAGACAATAGTCAAATTTGCATATGTTTTAAAAGATGCAAAAGGGAGAGTATCTATTTTTACATAACTTTATCTCTATGCCTATAACTCAGGATAATAAATTACATATTAAAATGATATTGAAGGATTTTCAAATGACTCAGAAGTCGTTAATAGCTTGATTATGTGCCACCCTTCCTGACAAAAAAAGTGGCTGAATATTCTAACATTGCTGACCATTTACAACTGTGACTAGATTCTATAAATATCTAAGTTGAAAGGAATGCCAGCATATTAAATTTGGTTGTTTTTTTGAGAAGAAAAAAATTTAAAAATTAAAGTTTACATCGATAAAAATAGAAAGCTGTGGAACAGTAGAATTTGTTGCAAGGTAAATGGCTGGCCCTTCTTACCCACTCTAGGAATGAGATCAATCATATCTGTTGTCTTTGGCATTAGTAAAGTCAAGAGAAAGAACACTGAATTGGCCAGTAGAAGACCTGCATTCTCATTCTCTCTCTCTCTCTGAAATGGCTTTTCAGCAGTATTTTAGTATCTCTATTTCTGCCATGCAAAATAAATGACAATAGATATCTCTATTTTCCAAGATGTGAGATAAAAACAATAAGTTCTTTAAAAAAATTTTTCTTATAATTATTTTTTAACATATATAGCAACTCATATGGTAAGGGGTTAGTCTTTAGTAATTACAAGGCACAAAATTACGTCCCTGAAATGACAATGATCAATCCTAACTTTAAGCAGAATGAACTATGCCCACCCAAGAATGTGTGGTCATGTGGGTTCCCATAGTGCTCTCTGAGCAGAGGGCAACTGGCACTTACTCGGTACCTGCCATATGCAGGTTCATGGCATGGTGATTTCGCATGCATTCTTGCCTGCGTCCCATACTCATCAATGGCTGTCTTTGTGTGATTCCTATCACTACATACTCCCTATGTACAATTCCCCACTACAAACATATTGTCAATCCAGTTGTCCATAGTGCCTTTGCCTATGTGATATTGGACTATGTCCTTTGGTATTTTAGTCATCTATATTTGCTGGAAAGTAGTAATATATCAAGCCAAATCAGTGGTTTAGAACTTGTTAAAGCTTTTCTAAATTTTATCTCATAACTCATATAAAATTCTTATAGCCATCTGATATACACCCAGATTACTTCCTAGTGCTTAAGAAATACATTTTAAACCATTATTTTAAATTCTGAAGCTCCGCTTATATGTTGTAGCTCAACTACTTTAGCTTTAAAGTGATCCTGATGTACAAATAAGAATGTGCTTGAGTAGTTTAAATACAGTTTCAACTCAGCTGGTTACTTTGGGGTGATTTATTTGTATTATCTTGATATTATTTAATGATGCGATTTTTATTGCATCTTATTATTACTGCTGATATAGACAAAAATTATTGGGTCAATGTCTGCATAATGCAAAAGTAGCCAGATGAAATGTGGTGAAGTACAGTCAGTTATCCAGATGTCTTTGTGTTTCCAGATGCTGGCTTCATACAAAAACATCTGGATAACTAACTATGATTTTCATTTTTCATTTGGATACTTGCTGTCAATCACTTGCTTATATCCACTGAATATACAATTATTCAACCTGCAAAACTATACCTGAACTGTGTGGCCCGTTCTATCTGGAAACACTCACTTTATGCCGAGTGTTAGTAAGTACAGCACCATGTTATTGTAACTATATGTGGTAATAGAAATTGAATAGAGTCACAGTGAGTAGTATTTCTGTGGTTGATTGTCTAAGAAACAGAAAATTCATAATTGTACAGTTCTTTCACAAAAATTCACCCAGGAACCAAACCAATCTGTTAGAATTCATTAATAGTTAATAGTATGAAACATAAAAAAATAGAAAGTGTGTGGGGAAAAAAAACCCCACATAGGACAAGGAGAACTCTGCACAAAAGAAGAAAGTATAGGACAGGAAAAGAAAAATCCGCAGATGTCATTAGCTTTGGTAATTCACTATAACGAATACTGTGCTAATATCCACAAAGGCATCCCTACATCAAAACAGGGACCTATTTTGGTGTCAGATCATTAATTCCTGACAGTCCAAGATAATTTCACTCTATGACCTATTTAGGTGTCAGATCATTAATTCCTGACAGTCCAAGATAATTTCACTCTGAACTACTCAATTTGCATTAACTGTCAAAAGAAGTTCAGAAATATTCTCACAGCCAAATATTAACTAATATCTGCAACGACTCTGTTTTCAAATAAGGTCACAGTCTGAGGTACTTTGACGTAGGGTTTAGAAGTTCAACAGAGGAATCTGTGTGTTGGGAGACGTCAGAATTCAAGCCTAACAGACTCCTGCTTGATTTATGTTTCTGTCACCATCTTCAAATTCTTAATAATTTTTGAACAATAGACCCCACATTTTTTATTTTTCAGCAGAACCCTACAAATTATGGAGCCTTCCTGTGTATAAGCCCTTAATTACCATTTAAGATTTTTATAAATAATTACATAGACTGAGTTCTTTTTTCCCAAAACCCGATTGATACACAGACCCGAGACAGGAAAGATCGGAGTAGAATATTCAAATGAGCAGAACTGTTCAGTTTTTGGCCCACCTCAGGTGAGAGACAAACAAAGTTAAAGATGTAGCAAAACTGGAGGAGGAACAGAAGTCCCAGACTCTTCATCCTCACCCTTGGTGAGCTGGGAATTTGATACTATGCCAGATAAGTGTTGGGATCCCAGGAGAGAACTTGTCTCCATTTCCTTTATAGAAATTTGGAAAGACATTAGGACACACATAATTTCCAAGCCACCATAGTACAGAATGGTAGAGCAGAGAAAACTATGTAGGATCTGGGTAGATGGAAATTAAATAGGTTTTTTTTTTAATTAATTAGTTTTATAGAGAATGCTAATTGAAGCATCCAAGGCAGAAAAACACTTTTGCAAATGAGTCCAGCAAATACTTTGTATCATGCTGAGTTAGGAAATTGTAAAAACTGTACCTGCTATTATTATTTTCCTTTTCCCCCTTTTCCTTTGCCATTCATCATGGAAGAGTAGAAAGAACATGGATTTTGTAGACTGACCACTTAGGACGAAGCCCTGCTCTGCCATTGCTACACCGAGGTTGGATTATAGTAAATTCTCAATGAATGGTAGGTATTACCTACAATCTATTTGTTCTTTCCTATTCCTTCTTCGACTCCTCAGGGTAGATGGGATAAAAAAAATATTTTTGAAAAGTCTTTGGAAGCAAACATATTCCTGGAACGGAATTTGGAATAGCTTCCAATTCCACTAAAACAAATAGAGATGGCATACTATGAGTATAGGAGCTAGAGACTGGACAGATTTGGAGGAGCCACACTAAACATGATTTTTTAAAAAGGGCTACAATGGACATATAAGTAGCTAGTGAGCCACAGTAAACATAAAGCCCAAATTAGGTAGTAAATTTTTGAGGTGGCTCAATCAACTTTAAATTAGGAGAAAAGAGTAGACAATGAGGGGCTCTCCAGAACTGGAAATCTGCAAGGAAATAATTGCAGGTCAAGAACAAGAAGGCTCAGAAAACAATACAGGCCCATCAGTAGAATAGCTCTCCACAAAGCCCAGACTCCTAAGGAGACAGCAAGACAGAAAAGGGGCTTTGGAGGGTATGAGTGTAGAGAGGCCAGGTGGTTGATATTCTGCGAAAGATGAATTAAGAATTCAACAGAAACAAGGACACTGGAAGCTCAGAATGTGGGAACTTTGGCGGAAAAGCAGTTTGGAAGGATGAGAGGGTCCAACTTGAAACTGCATCAGGGTATGGCCGTAGTGGAATAGAGAGGCAGGTCACTGAAAACAGGAAGCTCAAGAAATGCGAAAAGCATGGCCCATAAAATTCTGAAATTGCTCCAAACTGGACCTGGACAAAGTGAAAAATCTTCATTTTGACATCTAAAATCTTTGGTAATACTTCTGGTTTCACATCTCCTCACAGTTCTGTCAGCACTCTCTACGCCCGTCGTTTCAGACCATTTTCTTTTTCTCAAACCCACCATATACTCCGACCTCCCAGAGCTTGGACACACCGATTCTCTCTCTCTCTCTCTCAAAGGTTTTTTCCTATGTGTCCGTCTGATGAAATTATCCTTTAAGACTTATGTTAAATGCCTCATCCCCAGTGAAGTATATTCCCCGATTTCCTTACTGGCGCCATCCTCTTGTGTTTTCATAGCATTTTCAGCATTATATTTTATTATTTGTTACTTGCTGATCTCCAACAACTGCTTTAAGGACAAGGGTCCTTCCTTATCGTCAGTAGTAAGAGCTGAGATTCACCGAGAGCTTATTTCACATCGGGTATTGTGCTAAGCATTTTATGTACATTATTTGATTTTGTTTGATCTTTGAAAAATTATCCATGAGTTGTTATCATTATGCTCCTTTTCTTCATGACGAAACTGAAGCACAGAGAAGTTAGGAAACCTGACACAGACCAAAAGGCTAGAAAGTGGCAGAGCCGGATTCGATGAGAGACCGTCTGAATTTAGAGCCTGTGCTATTGGCCATGAGGCTGCATCACAGCCCAGGGCCTTACGCTCTTCAAGGATGTACATCTTCAGTGTCTGGTAAACACCTGCCCCGTGACAGGTATTCAGCACATTTTGCTGAATTGAACCAAATGTGAAGAAGTTGGCTGGGAAAGGGCAGAAGCTATTGAGAATCATGGCTTGTGAGGAAAAGAAAAGAGTAGTGTAAGCAGTAGGTGGATGATCAATCAGTGGTCTTTCAGGAGTGGGGGGGTCAGCGAGAAAGCAAACCTTCTCTCCTGGCTCTGAGAATCGAGTAAAAAACAAAACAAAACAAAACAAAAAACCCTTTAAAAAGGGTTGCATAGAAAGTGGTTTCATCAAATTCCTGCAAATGTGAAGGAATCAAAGGCACTTTGGAAAAGACTGAAGGGTTGTATTTACCTGACTTGTGTTTAAGAAAGACTCTGGGGGCACCTGGGTGGCTCAGTGGGTTAAAGCCTCTGCCTTCAGCTCAGGTCATGATCCCAGGGTCTTGGGATCAAGCCCCGCATCAGGCTCTCTGCTCCGCAGGGAGCCTGCTTCCCTTCCTCTCTCTCTGCCTGCCTCTCTGCCTACTTGTGATCTGTCTGTCAAATAAGTAAATAAAATCTTTTTTTAAAAAAAGAAAGACTCTGGATCTAGAAGCAGGTGACCATTCTAATGAGCATCGGGAATTTTTCTGGGGACATCTTCACATAAGATACACATTAGCAGTCTGTAACTCCAGGCCACATTACTCTTCTGATTCCAACTATCATGGGATGTCTTCTCCAACTATTTCAATAACCATCATTCTACAACTCCAAATATAAACTCTCCTCAATCCATCCTCACTGATCCCCTACACCCCTATCCCTGCCAAACTTCCCTGGGATTATCTCCAAATCACCCAAGCCGGATTTCTGGGAGTTATCATCATCTTGTTTTTATTTCCCACATTCCAATTAGTCACCAATTCCTGTCATTTCCCCCCCAAGAAAATGGATCTAAAGGGCCATTCCCATTGCTCCAACCTTATTCAGACACTCACCATCTCTCTTGTCTTACTGCTACTGACCTCTCTCTTTCAAGTCATTCTCTACATTTCTGAGAGTGATCATTACAAAATCCAAATCTGATTATATCATTGTCTGTGCAAAATTTAGAAACAGTTCCTCTTGTCTTCAGGATAAAGCCTTCAAATGTGGTAGAAGATTCAGAAAGATGTGGACTCTATAGGTACCACCTACAATGATGTTCCTACAGCTCCACTGTCTCTCATATCTTTGGGCTTCACTTAGGCATTTCCCTTGCTTGTGATGTCCCACACTTCACTCCTAGTCCCCGGCAGTTAATTCTCATTTATTCTGAAAAATTGAGTTTGAGTATCCCGTGATGCTGGACAGTCTGCTTAACTACTTACGTCTGCCTTAGGTGCCACTCGACAGATCTCTTATAATCCCCTGTAATATAAAAGTATGTATTACATTTTACCACAAATGCTTATTTGTTCATTTTATCTACAATATCATCAAAGTGAATTTTTTGTCCTTTAACACTAAGATCTATAGCATTTAGCACATATTCTTAAATATAGAAAATGCTCAAAAAATGAAAGAAAACAAAATGCTCAATGAGTTTTGAATGAATGATCCAGTCCTAGCTATGGATCAATCCATCATCTTTCCCAGAAGGCAATCTGGTCTGCCAGGACGGAGGTCCTCAATGCTTCTGCGAGCCTGGACCCACTCTCAATCAAAAGGCGTAAAGGCAAATTTATGGCTTTAGCAAATGTTTAAAATGAAACACTGTTTCTGAATGACTGTGCCTTCAACTTCTGATCAGCACTAGAGATTTTGCACCTCAATATGCATCCTTCAGCAATTATAGATCAATGGTAACATTCTGTGCCCCAAGATAGCACCCATCATGTTATCAGCCTGAAGCAGGTCTCGTCATTGATGTTGTGCTCATCACTCATTGCAGTGGGGAGAGAATGCACAGCACATGCAGTGTGCCATCGACAGACCACTCTCAGCACCATTCTCATTATCTGCAGAGCCCATGTTATGGAAATAATAACACCTAGCTTTTAGTTATCATCCTAAGTTTCAGAGTCTGCTCAATATGATTAATATCTAACAGGCCCCTGTGCATACTATTTCCTTTTGAATAAGAATTATATACACTAATTCATGCGTTCTTTAAAGAATGATGCATGGTAGATTGATTACAACAATCAACATATTACTGCAAAGAGGTACTCCAGCACCCCTTACCACTACAGCTAGAGATTATACCACTCATTCCTCCGCTATATCATAATTATGACATTTTTAACATCCTAGAGAGAAAAGGTTGATGACTCTGTGCTCTGGTTAATAGTGTAAAACAAGCATAACATTGATTAGCAAGATGCTGTGGAAGATTAAAGGCAGATTTTTAATTTTCAGGGGAACATCTTTGAGTTTTTACCCAGTAAGATTTCTAGCTTGTGCAATTAGATATACCTTTTCCAAGGACGCTAAAATACCTTTTACAAAATAGTCACTTAAAGTAGACTCTATAAGCCTGGGATTCATCTCTGAAAGATGACTGAATTTTATCCATTTGAAGACTGCTCTTTTCTCTGTCACAGGTTTAAATCTAGGAATTATGAGGCATTCCATAAGCAAGAGCGTCTTGGTGTTGTATTATATTTTAGCCACAGTTTTTTTTTTTGTCTCCTGACATATATGAAATCAATGTAACTATCAGTGATTCATTCTGATGAAATATGAAAATGGGTTTATATTTTTATATTATTTTATACTATTGACTTACTGTATTTACTTTACCATTATTTCTTATTAGTATTATTAATAATTTATTATTCCACAAGAGTCCTCTCCCTGACCTGGCCTCCCTCTGCCCATGGACCAGGTCTCCCTGGCCTCTCACTGGATGATCTGCACGCCGGGCTACCCACCCAGCCAAGGCAAGGCAGTCATATTCCCATTAGATTGCCTTCAGGGGACCAAGTGCCTATAGCTAGGTTAGGGATGGAATTCCATGCTTTGTTCCCTAAACTCCCTTTCCAGGGAACTGGCATCTGCCAACCGGGGTCCTCCTGCAGTCTCCAGCTACACGGAACTGCACTGCACAGCCTGTGCTGTATGGTCTTCTCTCCAGGGCTTGAGCATCTGGAGCCCTTCAGGCCCGAGGTCTAGGGCCCAGCCTCACATTCTGGACAGCCCCGTGCCCCCCCCCCCACCTCAATACAACCTGATACTATGGCTACAAAGATGGCAACAGTCACTCTGCATGATGGGGAATCCAGGCCTCTCCAGGAACAAGAAATCCCAGATGTTTCTCATTCCAGGGTGCCTGGTCCCCCCAAGCAAGGCTTCAGAATTCCGGAAATATCTTGTTTGGAGTGATAGGGTCCCTTTGTGAAGCTGCAGCCTTTAGATGTCGGCAGATGCCTGGTTTTCCACAGAGAACACCACAGGAATCCAGCCTCTCCTGAACCAGTCCAGGCCTGGCTTAGGAACCTGAGCCGCACCAGACCGCTGCTTGCTCCAGAAAGCTGTGCCAGACCAATAGCCCTTTCCGGATCCAAAACCCCAGCAGCCAGGCCTCCGGGTACTAGAACTCCCTGGTGTCTCTTGCTGAAGGATCCCCAGCAAGCCTGCCCCACCTGGCCCTGGCAAGGCGGTCAAATTCCCCCAGATCTGCCTTCAAGAGGAATAGTCTTCAGTTGGTTGTTTGTGACTTGGAATTGGGCAGATGCTTATTTCCCATCATAGCCCACTCTAGGGACCTGGCCCTTGCAGACCCCGGATGGCTTCCAAATCCCTGACTTGCCTGACACCCTGGGCAAGGCCAGTACCTACCCCTTCAGGAAGTTTCAAGCACCCAGTACTCCTCCAGGCCTGAGGAGCTAGGGTCTGGCGCCAACCACCTGCACATCCTCCTGGGTGCAGGGGTGCCCCAGCTCTGTGAATCACTCTGAGGCGGTGGCTGCAAATAGGCGACAGTCCCCTTTGAACGTGCTGCCCGATACTGACGCAGGCCTCTCCAGGAGCCACTGATCCCAGATGTCTTTTCTTCCAGGGTATCCCAGTGCCACGAGGCAAGGCTTCAGAGTCCCTCCAATAACTGGCTCCTGGATGTCAGGGTCCCTTCTGTAGGTGCAGTCCTGAACGTGGCCAGATGCCTGCCTTTCCGCAAGAGCCCGGAACAGGGACTGCCTCCCCTGAACCCGGTCATGGCCCAGGACCGAACCGGGATGGGCGGGATTCCCGCTTGCTGGGGAGCAAGAAGCGGGTCCCGCATGCGCAGTTGGCTCCCAGGCCAGAGAGAGCTGCAGCCCTGCCAGCGACCGGAGCTCCCAGGTCCACACGCCCCGCCTGGCCAGGCAGTCAGGTACCCGCGCCCCCACCCCCGGCCCCACGCCTGCCTTCGGGAAATCAGCGCCACTGGGTATGGGGGGGCCTGCACCTGGGCGGTAACCCTGTGTCTCCGCAACCCTCGAACTCTCCCCAGCCTCTGGTGCTGTTAATGGCAAGACGCGCCTGTGCGCAGTATGTGCTGTTTTCTTTATGAATTAACTGCTTTTATTGTTTTGTCATTATAGATACAGAACTCTTTTTCGTTTCTACAGGATTTGCCTTTACAGAGAGGCATGACTGGAATAACTTCTGCTTTCCATCTCAAACTCGTTTTCTGAAGTCTTGTCGCTATTTGCCCTCCCGTCTGTTCCTTCTGCCGTCGGTGCGAGTGGAAGAATGTTCTCGACGCTGTTGCAGTATTCTCATCTTTCCAGAAAGATCGTGGAGGCTGCAACTAGTTCTAGGGATAGAGAGACTGGCTCCTGTGGGTCAGCCCTCAGAACAGAGAACAGGGCGTGCATTCTAGTGCTTTCTTGAATCTAAGGACACTTTCAGGAATACATTGTCAGTGGAAATGTTAAATATTCTACTTCCCCGTGCCCTACCGCTACTCCCAGTACTAACAAACTTACCCTTCCTTCCTTCTTCTCAAAGCCTATCTGTATGCTCTTCCTCTCACCTCACTCCTATCATAAATATCCTAACATGTGCGAAGATGTTAATTTGATTTTAAAGTGTTCTATGCCTAATTAATATGCATGGCTTCCTCAGTCTACTGTCTATATTTAATGTGTATGCATATGTATACTTTGTAATATAAAATTAGTAAAGTTTAATTTAGAGTAACCCATTTCCAATCTCTAAGGTGCTATGTTTGAAATGCACTCTGCTTTTATAAGTGGTTTCTATCTTGCTTAATCTTGTGAGTTTCTTGGGAAGATAATAGGAAAATTATAATATTTGCATCTTATGTGAAATATGCCAACGTTATACATTTCTCACTTCTGTAATTATAATGTTTTAATCATTACAAATATCTTTCTTGTGTTTTTGTTCATTAGGATAATTGTAATTCCTGAATGTTTGAAATGTTATAATGCAAATACATTCCTAAATCCTTTGTTCAATGATATGGCAGGTTCAGAGAATAAATTCTTGCCTACACGTATCATAATTTTCCAGTTTTAAACTTGATAATAGAGCACAGAGATTATGACCTCAGTTAATTTATCCCTGCGTACGGTTCTAATATATTTTTTTAAAAAGCAATTCAGGGGACGCCTGGGTGGCTCAGTTGGTTAAGCAGCTGCCTTCGGCTCAGGTCATGATCCCAGGACCCTCCCACATCGGGCTCCTTGCTCGGCAGGGAGCCTGCTTCTCCCTCTGCCTCTGCCTGCCTCTCTGCCTGTGCTCGCTCTCTCTCTCTCTAACAAATAAATGAATAAAATCTTTAAAAAAATTTTTTTTAAAATTAAAAAAATAAAAAAGCAATTCAGTTTAAGAAATGGATTCCTGTAAAAAGTATAGGCAAATATTGTTAAATGCTAGCAGCAGTACTTGAAGATATTAAATTAGTGACAACCAGCATTGTCATGGCTTCATAGTTTATAGAAAAACTTTTAGCAAGTCATTTCATTGTCACCATGACCCTGAGAGTTAGGTGGTGTTATAATGCCTGTGTGTTAGAGTAATGACACAGTTCAGAACTATTTATCAATGTCGAACCACTAGAAACCACTAGACTGCATCTAGAGGTGGAACTGGAAGCCTGGTCTTCTGCTTTCAAATTCCACAGTCTCTCCATTTCACCCCTACTTAATATTACTGCAGATTTTTTTAGCTCTTCCCCTCCTCAGACCTGCACACACACCCTGCTGGTAGCCAGGAAGTCAGAGAAGTACTCAGACGGGGAGTTTAAAATGGGGCATGCCATTCGCAACTACTAGCTATACCACAAACCAGGTGTCAAAGCAAAGATGACAGAAGATCCGTTCGCCCCTTTCTAAAGCCTCTGTAGTCGTTCCCCCCTTGCTATTCAGCTCATTATTCCTCATACAATAATAGTAATAATAAGTGTGGTCAGAGGACATAAGTTTCAGTTCAGCATCCTGAAAGAAATGCATTTTTGCTCTGCTCTATAGGACATTTGTTCTCTGAAGATCTTCCTGACCCTAAGCAGTGTCATGGGCTCCTTTCTTTGTGTTTCCTCATCATTCTGTCCAGCGAGAGACTGTGGGTTTTGCTTGCATGCCTCCTCCCAGAAGAAACTGTGAGTATTTGTCAGGGATAAATTTTGTCTTAGTCATCTTTATGTCTCCAAGGTCTGGTACAGTGTCCAGTGCCATGCAAGTCTGTCATAAGTATTTGCTGAGTGTGTAATATGTGATATTTTGTTCACTCATTCAACAAACATTTGGCAAAAGCCAGCAACTTCATTTCTTCATAAAGGTATTTCACATGGCTCTCGTTCTGAGCAAAAGCCTGAACAAGTGTTTAGTTTTTTTATATGACACTACAAAAAGTGATCAACTTCATAATTAAGAGCACATAGAAATATAGTCATTTTCCTTTGATGACATGAAGATACTACCTGGGAAATTCAAATACTCTTTTCTGGCTGGCACACATTATTTGCCTCTTGGGTGTGAAAGATATTGGTTATGGGCATACATATTGGATAGCGAGTGAAATGTGAAGTATTTTGGTTGATGCTAACAGAAATATTTAAATGTTCTTTGAATTCATGTCTTACATATTGTGTATCTTTATACAAATATAGACAATTAATTATTCCCAATAAGTTGATTTAAGTTTATCAAATCATTTATATATTAACTTTGTATTGACTTATGTATTAAGTTTATGGAAAACTTCAATCAGTAATCAGTAATCAGTAAAAAACTTTCAGTAATAATGGTAATCTTAATGATAATAACAATTTTTCTCATGAAATAAGCTTGGATTTTATAATATATAATATTTTCATTTCCCCAAGTTATGTTCATGACCATTAAATTATCTACATGATTTGTCATAGAAAAATGATATTAGAAAAGTGATTTAGTTGATCAAAAATATATTTAGAAAAGATGGAACATAAGCTTCATTCAAATCTACAAATTGGCTGAAATATAAATTATGCTTTTGATAAGTGCCACCGTAACGGCAACATCAGAGTTAGTGACATCATCATACCTGTTGGTATCAGAATGGATGAGGACTATGGGAGAAGGCACAGAAAAGAACATAAAAAATTATTAATGAAGAAGGTCTTATAGGAAATTATAAATGAGTAACCATGTCATGCAGAAAGATAGAATAAGTTTCAGGTGTGCATGTGACAGGCTGTATGACAATGCAGTTGATAGAAAGTGGTAAGGAACCACACCGTTGCTGGAACTGTTCTGAAGGCAAGACCTGTCCTGCATTATGTAGACTTCCCACCAGAGGGCAATAGAGAGCAGGTCAGTGAAGGTGTGCTCACGTTTTGTTTGCATAATCCATGATCCTCTGTGTTAATTCTTAAATCTTAAAAGAGGAAAAAGGTGTTGTTAAAACTTGATACTTTTCTTTGCTTTTTCCCACTTAATAATAGTCCATTGACTTAGATTATTGAATTATTGGACACCTAGTTCTACCTTCACCACCTACTTCAGTATATCCTCAACATAGCAAGGAAAGTGATTTTCTTAAAATGTAAGTCAAATCATTTCAGTCCTCTGCTTAAAACTATCCAGCACTTCCCATCTTATTAAGAGCAAGAGCCAAAGTCCTTAAAATGGCCCACCAGCCCCAGTAGTCAATTATGTCTCCTTCTTGTTTACTCCACTCTAATCACATCAGCTTCTTTGCTGCTTCTCAAACATTCCAGGACTTTAGACCTCAGGGCCTTTGCATTGAACGCATTAAATATGCACTGAATGTTCCTCTGCTTTGAATGCTATTCCACAACACATTTGCCTGACTCCCTTTCCTCTCTAGAACTTTATTCATGTGTTACTTTCTTAGTAAGCACTTCCCTAGTCATTTAACTTAAAGTTCAATTCCTAATTCCCCCTTTTTGTTTTACTTTTACTTTTCTCCACTGTATTTATCACCACTTAACCCACTAATTATTTTATTTATTGCTTACTTTAACATGTCTATCTCTTCCCTCTAGAATGTAAGAGGACTTTTTCATCACTTTTCTTTATTCTTATATTTGCAGAACCTATGACAATGCCTACTTTGATGTATATACATACATAAGTGTGTGTGTATTGACAAAATTAACAACTGAATGAATTCAACAGATAGTCGTTTTTATTCATATCATTTATCCAGAAATGTTACTATCAATAAATACTACACACACACACACACACACACACACACACACTACTTTGTGCTGTCACATGAAAATCCACATCATTGTCTACATCAGTGGTTTCTTAAACTGTGGTCCCCACCCCAGCAACATCAGCATCAGTATCACATGGGAACTTGTTATAAATGCATAGACCCCACCACAAATCTACTAAATCAGAAACTGTATTTTAATAAGCTCTCTGGGTGAGTCTGATTCATGCTAAACTTTGAGAACCACCAACAAAGATAAGTTTATTAAGTTGGAAATGAAAATTGAACTTTCAATGCATTCTTATTTTTCATATTAGAGATTTCAAGTTTTTCGTGGGTACAAGTTTGGGAATATTCTGTCTTTAATAAATGGTAAGTGAGTCATATTCTTAGTGAAACCTACACCCACCTTCCCCTTCAGCCCTACAGTCA
Organism: Taxidea taxus jeffersonii; assembly: GCA_003697995.1. Classification (NCBI taxonomy): domain Eukaryota; kingdom Metazoa; phylum Chordata; class Mammalia; order Carnivora; family Mustelidae; genus Taxidea; species Taxidea taxus. The sequence goes on from ML095515.1 coordinate 39,188, forward strand.
GCCTTTCAGGTCACATCCTAATGTCTTACTCCTGGTATTGCAGTGACTTTCTAACTAACTAGTCTCTGTGTACTAACTAGTCTTCTAAGTGGTCTCCATATACTAACGCATTTTCTTGAATTTTTTTCAGATGATTTCATTTCTGAAATAAAGATTCATCTTATAATCAATAAGTAAATTTGATGGAGTGGGGTTTTTTTCTTATTTTCCACAAGATTGTTTTTATGCCAAAAACCTATTTTATAATGGAGGAAATAAGATATTTTCCTGCAGTGCTTTGCTTCATCATGCATCTGATTGCCCTTCCCCTGCCCTCTTGTGGCCCCATTTTTCTCATATTGCAGGCATCTTAACGTGAAAAATGTTCATTCGTCAATCTGCTAGTTTTAAGAAAGACCTCAGTGAAAGAATGATATATTGCATAAACTTGAACCAAAAGCAGTCACATGCTCAAGGCTAATATTCTTTTCATTAAAAAAGTTTGCAGCTGTTTACTTTCAGCTTAAATTGGAGTTTTTGCTTATGCCTGCCATATTCTCACCAACATCTTTAGCAGCTCTCTCTAAGCCTACTTCTGTAGTTCATGAATCACCACTTAGGAAGCTCAGTGGAGTGCACAGAGCAGGATTCCCGCAGTGTGAACCCTCTCTCTGTGTGCTACAGCTCTTTTTCCTCTCCTACCTCTCTGTCTTTTAAAATTTATTACGTTTTCTTACTTTGCTGCTCTGAGGAGCACAGGCTTTTCCCTGGAAGCCAGGTTCTTTATGAGTCTCTAAATTTGGATGTACCACACAGCAGCTAGGTTATTGTAATAGCTTCCAGGATTCATTGGGAGGTCTAGGTTGAGCCAGAGTATGCACCCATGCTGATTACTAATTCTTTTTCTTCCTTTCCCAGCTCTGGCTTTTCCTCTGGTCCTATAGACCTTCTTTGAGTTTCTCATTAATTGCCACAAATACTGGTAGCCAGGGGTTGGCACTGAGGTAAGCAAGCCTCCTTATGGAGACTAGATGATGGGATATTTCAAGGAAAAGTTTCTAAATTAAGTTCACATAAATCTGATTTCTGGCTCCCAGCCCTAGCTATACATTAGAATCGTCAATTAAATTTGACTCTCTGAAGGTGGAGTCTGAGCATCTCTGTTTCAGATCTCTCTGGGTGATGGCTGATGTCTAGTCAGGGTTGGGAACCACTGATAAGCTCCCAGAATGCGGGCTGTTTTACTTATGGAGACTGGTGATCAAGCCTAAAATTGCACCTTTGTGTCAGAATAAGCCTAACTAGCTAATAACGGACATGATTCTTACTGCCTGATGAGTGTCATTTAAACTCTGTCTGTAAGCAAGTTATAGTTATGTCAGCAGAGCTGAAATAATAAAATTTAGCTGATTTCTTAGAAAACAATAGAAGAACATAGTCAAATAGGGAACAACTCTATTATATCAGGGTTTGAGAAAGGGAAGTGTCCTCACTGCAGGCTTTGAGCTAATGTTATAGTGAGAAAAAGGCATTGATTTTCATTGGGTCCAGCTGGGATACAATATATCTACAGTGTAAATTAATTCATTGTAAAGTATTATAATGGAGGTACCTTACTACATTTGGAATATACCCTTGACATCTTTTATGCCTAAATTTATACCACTGAAAGGATTCATTATGACCCAACTAATTGAAATGTAAAAAAAATAAAAACACATACATTGTAAAACATCCTTTTTCAAGCTGTGTTTTGCAATTACAAGACTATTTCAGAACACTGTAGCTAAAATGGCTGAGACATTTCTCTGATGTCATGTCTGTTTCTTTTAGTCACCATTCACAATATTGTACTAGCAGCAGGAAATAGAAGATGCTGTCTTAATAAACCAAAGCATTTGTTAAATGTGTCCATTATAAACAAAAGCAATCCCACATTTTTTTTTTCTTTCATCTGTTTAGCAAATGTTTATTGAGGGCCTGCACAGTACCAGGCATGGTACTGCCTACTTTAAATGGCTTTAATTTGCACTGGGGCCAAGGGACACCGAGGAATGGAGGGCTTGTCAAGGGAGGAGAAGCAGAGATGAAGACAGGGGCTGGTCAGGGGTGGGGGGTGTCAGGGAACCCCCACCCTTAGGGGCCAGGTCCTGCAGAGGCCCAGGATCTGGACCACTCATCCCAAATGGACACCCCTGGCCATACCCATGCCTCCTCTCGGGGCATTTTCAACAGTGCCCTGCTGGAAAGAGGGCTTTCACATTCAGCTGGAAGTTGGAAGAGGCAGAAAGGGGAGAGAGCCCCCGAGCAAGCCCCCGAGATGGCAGGAGCTGAAGGACAACATTCCTGGACTACTTAGGAGAGGCACCGTGAGCTTCCCAAGCCCCAATTTATCTTTTGAATCCTTAACTGGAAGAAGGTAAATCACACAAGCCTCTGTGAGTAAGACCTGAACCCCCCACTGCTTTGGGAAGTCTGCTTTCCAAGGCCGACAGGAAAGGGCTTGCTAGATACACAAAAATGTATCTCTTATTTTTACTCAAAAAAATTTTAAAAACCAAAATTGAATTGCTGTAACTCAATTTTAAACAATGAACATGACGATTTGGCACTTCAATAAGGAAATTTCATGTATAAGTACTGTTTCATAAACCCCTGCATTGTTCCTCATAACTTTTAGTTTAATATTGGTAGTTGAAGGCAATCAATAATAAAAAAATTTCCACTTAATACATCATTCTACCATCGTAACGTATGCGTAGCGAAGGCAAACTCTAATATCTATTTACCTCAGTTTCATTACCACAAAGGGTGCCCAGAAAAATATTGTGTATAATAAGTATATACAAGAATTTAGACAGAACAATTCAGAAACAGTTTATTAAGCAGCCATTATCCACTACGCTGGGCACCTAAGGAATAGTGCCTCCTCTTAATACAATGACTGACATATAATAAATACCCCCCAAATATTGATGAATTAAAGAATACATATAAGACATGACTTCTGTCCTTTAGGAACTAATACTTCAGAGGGAAGAGGAAAAAAAACACAGATATCTAAAGAATAGGACAGAGTTCTTTAATAGAGGCACAAACCACTACAGAAGTAATAATTACTATAGCAGCTTAGAAGTATTATTTCAGCAGACAGTAAATCAGAAATGTTTCTTGAGTTAGGCAAGAGGTGAATGAAGTTCTGAAAGTACAGAACTTCACAGAGTAGACACTGAATTGCAGAAGGACAATCCCAGAGGGAGGGAAACCACTTGAGTAAAAAATGAAGACAGTTCAGGGAAGGGGAATGCCTTGGTGGAAGGGGTTGTAGAGATATGACTAATATATAAGGGACAAATTGTGAAGGGTTTTTAATGAGATGTTAAAATTACTCTGTGTGGTGGGCAGCTCTCAAGCTTCCTCAGAAGGAATGGCACTTGTCAGATCTGTTTTAGAGGGATTATTTCAGAGGCACTGTTCAGAATAACTTGAAGGAGGTAGAGTGTGGGAGGTTGTATAATAACTACACACAAGATGATGAGGACGTGAGCCAAGGCACTAGTAACCAAGTGGAGGAGCTCAATTTGGAAGACATCTTGGATGTCCAGAGAGACTTTGAGGATTGGTTGTGGGTAAGGATTGAGGGAAAGGGAGCAGATTTCATGTCAGAGCAACTAGGGATACAGCTATTTTATAAAAGTCATGTTTCCAGAATGTGTAATATTAACAAGATGATATTGGAGGGTTCTGGTATAAATTTTGAAGAGAAGTGTTTTCCAAATATATTGCTTAACATCCTCTGGAAAAGAATGACAAGACAGAGAAGTAAGTGTGAAAGGGTTGAGAGAAGAAGGTAAGTTGAAAGTCAGATACCATAGGAGGTTACAAAAGTAGCAAGAGATCAGGGAAAAGTGGCATTAAAATGTAAATAATGTCACCCAGATGTGAGTCAGGAAGCACAGGAAAGCTGTGAGCAGGTTAGAATAATGAATGTGAGAAAGCAAAGACAACATGAGTTGCCCCCTTACTGTAGAGAATCCAAAGAGTAAAACAGGGCGAGAGGGATTGTCATCACGAAGAAATCACCTAACTGGGTAACCGTTTCAGGAGGGTGGGGAGTGTAGACTCTGAGCACGAGGATAGTAAATGGCACATACCCTTTTAGTGAATGAATGGTCAGCTTGTTACTCTGTACTCAAATACCACGCCAACAGAAACTTTGTGAATAGGTAGGAGGTACTACTATTTGTTATTTCCAAGAAATTAAAAAAGTGACTTCTTTATTTTAGAAAAGTGACTTCTTTATTAATAAAATTGTGGTTTATCTTATTTACCATGCTCCATCAGCCTTGCTGTCACTCATCTGTTGCTTGCACTCTAGAACCCACTAATGTCTGTCAATTCCATGGCCTGCTTTCCCAGCAGGCTGTAGTGGCAGGCGTGGGCATTCCTGGCACACGTTAGCTAGCACAAAAGGCACCTTCTCATGAGGAAACTTGAAGGGCCCTGACCTGGAAAGCAAGGCCCCATAGAGCCCACTAACTCTAGGCTGAATCTGAGAATTAAATAATGGAACGGGTCCATTTAAAACAACAGTGACAGTTGGCAAATATTTAGGCTCTGGGAATTTTCATGGTTTAGGAAGCTTTCTATCTAGTGATTAATTCCTGCCATGACCATTTTCATAAGCAATTGGATAAGACCTAAAAAGTCACCTCTGCTTTTGTCATACTAAAAAAAGTGAAAGCTAACTACGTGTTCTGGTCCTCAAATGTGATGAGACTTACCAGAATAGTCTCGGGGACAAATACAAGTGTATCTTCCTATCTCATTGAGGCATGTAGCTTCATTCTTACAGGGATCCGAGACACATTCATCCACTTCCAGGTCACAATGCCTGCCCTGATATCCTGGGACACAGAAGCAGGCATAGCCGTTGATTCCATCCTGGCACATGGCCCCATTGTGGCAAGGGCTGGACGCACACTCGTCAAGATCGTTTTCACAGAACCTTCCAGCATATCCATCAGGACAGATGCAGACGGGGTGAACAGGGTCCTGGCGGCAAATACCTCCGTGCTGGCAGGCGTTTGTGCCACAGGAAACAATGGCAGCTTCACAGGTTGTCCCACTAAAACCAGGCAGACATTTGCAGAGAAAGCTCCTTTCTCCTGGGGTGTTCACACAAGTGGCATTTCCTTGACAGGGATTGGAGAAGCATGGGTCTCTCATGCTGTCGCAGTCTTTGTCCAAATTAATGGCTGCGTCTGAACAAAGGCAATTGTTGTCTTTTGAATAATCATTGCATGTAGAATTGTTTTGGCAAGAGTTTGAGAGGCACCTCGTGTCATTTTTATTGCAAAAGGAACCTACGAGGAAATTTAAAAAAAATATCAAGATGAAATTTACAGATAAATGACTAAGGATACAACTAAATACCTTTCTGCTCTCTGCCCTCTCAAACTCATTCATGAAATACAGTTGGCTACATTCTGTTGATGAGCTTGATCAAGTGATGTCTAATGACGAGGGTTTTCATGAATGGTGATTTGTCAAATCTTGTCATGTAGTTGCTAATAAGAAACAAAAATAGCTAGTTTGAGAGTTCTGTGCTGCTCCACTTCCCTTTCTCAGGGCCAAGCGCCATTGAGCAATGGAGTTAATTGAAGCAACGTTAAACTGTCCTGTACACGTACATTTTTGAAATCCACATTCTCCCATGGAAGATTCTGGAGTGTACTGGGAAATGAGATACAAAATCGCCTCTGAATATAGTCTAACTGAAACTAATATTGAAGTGAATGTTCCGACTTGGTTTAGGACTGCTTTATCACACTGTTCTTAAAAAAACATAGAAAAATGAAAACATTAAAACAAAATAAAACACCAACTCTTTGTTGAAGCGCTACTCTTTGTACCAAGCTTGCCAGGTATTTCACATACATTGTTTCTTTTTTTTTTTTTAAAGATTTTATTTGACAGACATAGATCACAAGTAGGCAGAGAAGCAGGCAGAGAGACAGAGAGGGAAGCAGGCTCCCCGCTGAGCAGAGAGCCTGATGTGGGGCTCCATCCCAGGACCTTGGGATCATGACCTGAGCCGAAGGCAGAGGCTTTAACCCACTGAGCCACCCAGGTGCCCCTCACATACATTGTTTGTAATCCTCACAGCAACACAGTGTTATTTTGTACATCTTACAGATGACAAATTAAATCCCTCTGAAAGGAAATAGATATAATAAAGTTTATGGAATTTGTTTTTCTTTTTTTTTTTAATTTGTTTTTCTAAAAGCATCTCTGTTCTAGGGATACATTTGTAAATTCTATTTGGAATAATAACCAATGGAAAAACAATAATTCTTTAATTTTTTGTCAACTCATTAGATATTTGTATGTGTAGAAGTTTTCCCCAAACATACATGCCTTATGATCACAGCATTCTTATCTTCTGAATCATGTATATGGAGAAGCTTGATGATTTTTCAACTCAATTGTATTATCCCACAAAACACTGTCTTGCATGTGGATTCATCTAATATATCATTCTCTTATTTTTACTTCCTTTCTCACAATATTGCTCACAAATATAGCAGCAGACAACAGTACAGGCTTGTAATAAAAAAAGGTACAAAATGGAGAGTTTGCTCTTAGGACATGAGACATAAATCAACTATTGTCAGAAGAAAATAGTGTGTAAACTTTGAGAAATATGTAATGATAAATCTTTTCCCTCTCTTCCTGCAAAAAAGAGAAGTGGTTCTCATAACACGGTGTGGCCACCAGTAGGGCAATGGGAAGATACTGATAATAAATGACTAATTGGTGCATCACATAAGAGTGAGAAGATTTTCATAATTGTCTTCTATGGAGTCTTCCTGGCAGCCAACAATTTTCCTCTAGTGCCTACACATAGAAAGTTAACGTATGCTTCTATATTATCAGGAGGGTTGATCAGAGAGCAAATGTTTTCTATTCCCTATGAGAAAACTCAAGTAATCATCCTTATATTTTAGTTTTTTTTTTTTTTTTTTTTTTTTTTGGTCTTTTTTCAGATGCTGGCTTTCCTATCACATCTTCAAATGTGATGTCTTAGCTCCTGTGTCACTTCCTGAGAGCTTTCTCTGAACTCCTTTTCTAAGTTTTATTTGCTATGTAATATATGCTGTTATTTCTTTGTGAATGTGTTTGTTTCCTGTTTTCTTCATTAGAAAGTTCGCTCCACGAAGGAAAGGAGGAGACCTTGTGTCTCTGTATATCCTGGGTCTGCAACACCACCTGTCCCATCACAGGTGCTCAGTGCATACTTATCATGGGAAGGAAGGGGGGAAATGTCACAATGGAAACATGGATGGGTGCTGTGCCATCACAGGGACCAGAAAAAGTGTTACCAGGGAAAGTCTCAATGAAGAAAAGGTACTTGAGGTGTCTTTTTAAATGAATGCGAGTGAAGGAAGGAGAGTATTTTCAAAAGAAAGAACTAATGCATGAGGGATATTGGCATTCTCTGTCAATAATAAGAAAAGCTTGAGAGGGTGTGGGGTAGCAAATAGGGAGGAATAGGAGAAAATATTTAATAGGTTCAAACTTTTGGCGGCATTTAAAGTTCTTGTGTCCAAACTGAGAAAATTCAATTAAATACTACAGTTGCCCTGTTCACCATCAAGGGCATTTATGAATTTGGGTTTTCCATTTATTTTTATTTTGTTAGTGATGATGGTGATGGTTTTTTCTTTCTTTAATACTCAAGCATTATCATTAAAGCCATGAAATGAAGCATTTGTGTAGAAAGACAGCAAAGGAAATTAGCTTTTATACCCAAGGCCCTTCCAATGCAACTTTTAAAATGAATTTCTTATAATATTTGTGTAAAGCATTTTATAGATGGACAGCAAAAGTTTTAGAAGGACTAAGTCATCTGCATAATGTCAAAGAGAGGTAGGACTTGAACCTCTGGTGTGTCTGATTCTAAAGTCCATTTATTTTTACTGCATTATTTTAGAACTTAGGATTCTTATTGGGTAGAGTTTCTTATGTAAATGTGATGATATTTATATAAATGTTTAATTCTTTTCCTTTCAAAAATTACATGAAAGACATAAAGGGATAGCAAATAGGCATATTGAAAAATGGTCAACATCATTTATCACTAGGGAAGCAGAAATTAAAAACAGTATCTAGAATGGCCACTAGAATGGCCAAATGACAAAACTTGGCAATACTAGGTGTTGACAGGAAGTGGAGAAAATGGACATTTCCTTCATGCCCCCTCTCTCTTTAGCTAATCATTCTTGTCTACACATTACCAGTTGTATTAATGTTTTCAAATATTGGCCTTTGACTTTGTATATTTTCTCTATATTTTTGTTTCTATCCTCAATTTCTGCTTTTGCCTTTTTATTTTCTTAATTCTACTTACTTTGGGTTTAACTGCTATTTACTCTTTTAGGTATTTTTAAATTTTTGATTTAGGACTAAAAATTTCTGTGTAAGCACAGCCTTACTGCATTTCTTATAAATTTGTTTTCAATATCATTCATATAAAAATATTTTCTGATTTTTTTAAAGGTTTTATTTATTTATTTGACAGAGAGAGATCACAAGTAGGCAGAGAGGCAGGCAGAGAGAGAGGGGAAAGCAGGCTCCCCCCTGAGGAGAGATCCTGATTCGGGGCTTGATCCCAGGACCCTGGGATCATGACCTGAGCCAAAGGCAGAGGCTTTAACCCACTGAGCCACCCAGGCGCCCCTATTTTCTGATTTTCATGGTGATTTCTTCTTGGACCTATGGAAAATCTATAAAAATCAATAATATCAAGTTGTTAACTGTGTTATTCAGAACTTCTATAACATTGGGGTTTTTTTTTTAGTATTTCCCTTCATTGAGATTGATGCGCTGAAATTTCCTATAGTGAATATGAATTTCATATTTCTTCTTTTAGGTCTGACAATTTTCACTTCTGTATTCTCAAGGTTTTTTTTTTTTAAGACTTTTTTTACTTATTGGTCAGAGGGAGAGAGAGTACAAGGAGGGGAGCGGCAGGCAGAGGTAGAGGAAGGAGCAGGCTTCCTGCTGAGCGAGGAGCCCCTTGCAGGACTCCTTCCCCGACTCTGGGATCATGACCTGAGCTGAAGGCAGACACTTAACAAACTGAGCCACCCAGATGTCCCTGAAGCTATGTTCTTATGTTCATAGAAATTTAAAATAGTTATATCATCCTGCTAGTTTGATCCTCATATATTCATAAACTACCCTTTTTATCTTTAGTAATGCATCACACCTAAAAGGCTACTTTTCCTGTTGTTATAGTGTTATATCAGTTATATATCTCATACATGGCTGGTGGGAATGCAAAATGGCACAGCCACCTTGGAAAACAGTTTCCAAGTGTCTTATAAATTTAAACATAAACTTATTCAGCAATTCCACACCTAGATATTTCCCCCAAGAAAATGAAGACATAATGTCTACACAAAAACTTGCTTGCAAAATTCATAGTGGCTGTATTCATAATGCCTACCAATGGGAAAAGATCCAAATATTCATCAGCTGGGAAATAAATTTTAATATATCACACATTGGGCTACTACTCAGGAGTAAAATGGGCAAATTACTGACCCAGTGAACAACATGGAGGAATCTTTAAAGTATTATGTTAAGAGAACCCAGACACAAAGACTACTGGCTGTATGATTCAATTTAATGACACTCTAGAGCAGGCAGAGTTGTAGTGATGGAAAGCAGCTCAGTGGTCACCAGGAAATGGAGGTGGGTGAAGGGAACTAACTATAAGGGGACATAAAAGAGTTTTTATGGAAGCATTCTGGGTTGTGATTGTGGCAATATTTATTGACCATATGTGTTTGCCACTGAAATTGGGTCAATTTTATTATCTGTAAATTACACCGGAATAAATCAGACCAAAAAATAGTCCTAGAAAAAAAGGACAACAGGGATGAAATTGTCCTATTACACAAGAACCAAAGAGAGATGGAGGGGACAGCAATAAATACCCATATACATACACTCATATATAAGTGGAGGCTAGGCTGCAGCTGGGTGAGCTGTAATAGACTTAGCTTACCAGCAGAAGCAAAGCCCCATGTGAGAGAAACCTAGAAGCTCCAGGTACTCAAGTGGTTCGGAAAATGGGAATGTTGTTTGGAAAACTTACCAACCGTACAGTCAGATTCTCATGTCCCATATTTCACCCCAGGAAACTACACGGCTGCCCTTCCTGCATGAAGGCGATTTAAAGGCACAGGCACCACTAGTGGGAGTGGCCGGGTCTGGTCTGATAACGGGTGATGGAAGGAATGACTATCTCCATAAAGAACTGTGAGACATTCCCCAGCCTCATTTTTAATTCAGTTCTAAAAATGCCAGCAGCCAGATTTACTCCTTATTTCTCTTGACCAGCCCAAGAGAAAATATGTACAGATATTACAGATGCTCACCCTTTGAAGTGAACCAGCCCAGTCATTGGAGAACAAATCTCAGTAAGCTAGAAAGCTCTGCAACATGAAATAAAAGTGCTTTCAAATAGCTCTTTTTATTTTTTTTAACGATTTTATTTATTTATTTGGCAGACAGAGATCACAAGTAGGCAGAGAGGCGGGGTGGGGAGGAAGCAGGCTCCCTGCTGAGCAAAGAGCCCCATGCGGGGCTCGATCCCAGGACCCTGAGATCATGACCTGAGCCGAAGGCAGAGGCTTTAACCCACTAAGCCACCCAGGTGCCCTCAAATAGCTCTTTTTTAACAAACACATGCTTTAGAATATATATGAAATATATATCATCCTTTAAGTATACTTTATATTACAAATATACTCTAAAGAATAATGATAAACAAACATCCTTGTACCCATTAATCAACTTAAGAAAAAATGGTACCTCTTTATTAAATATGAATAGATTGTATGAGATTTATCACATGGAGGAAAACCTTTAAGATAAAACACTAAGGGGACGCCTGGGTGGCTCAGTGGGTTAAGCCTCTGCCTTCGGCTCAGGTTATGATC
>RCUC01068222.1:0-28522 GCA_003697995.1 Taxidea taxus jeffersonii
AAAAAAAAAAAAAATCTTTAAAAAAAATTACAGAATCTGGGTAGAAGGTTGTCTTGTTTTTTACCTAACAAGCTAATTGGAAGTTCTTTAGAAGACTTAAACAAATTTTTTTCAAGTTTTAGTATTGGGGCGCCTGGGTGGCTCAGTGGGTTAAAGCCTCTGCCTTCGGCTCAGGTCACCCGTCTCAGGGTCCTGGGATCAAGCCTGGCATCAGGCTCCCTGCTCAGAGGGGAGCCCGCTTCCTCCCTCTCTCTCTGCCTACTTGTGATTTCTGCGGGTCAAATAAATAAATAAAATCTTAAAAAAAAAAGTTTTAGTATTCAGAGTATTAAAAAGAAGTTCCAAAGGCATTTGACAAGTACATATTGAGATCAAACTATGTACCAGGCACTGTTCTAGACACTTGGGATTCATCATTAAAATAGACAAAGGGTCTCTTCAAGGAGCTTACATTGTAGTGAATGTATAAATACTTTTAGAATTATTCTTCTGTTAGTATGTGTAATAGAGTTAATTTGAATTAGTAACAACAGTGGTATTGGACATAATGCACTATATATACCTAATGCAGGTCCCTGTCCCATATCAGAGACTGTAGAAAACTTATAAGTGTGCTTGGTTTCTCTTTTCTTTCTCCCTCTTTCTCCTTCTCTCCTCTTCTGTTCTGTTCTCTTCTCTTCTTCCTTTCATAGGCTCCATGCCCAGCATGGGGCTTGAACTCAAGACCTGAGCAGAGATCAAGAGTTGGATGCTTAGGGGCACCTGGGTGGCTCAGTTGTGATCCCAGGGTCCTGGGATTGAGCCCCGCATGGGGCTCCCTGCTTGGCAGGAAGCCTGCCTCTCCTCTCCCACTCCCCCAATTTGTATTCCCTCTCTTGCTGTATCTGTCTCTATTTCTTTCTCTCATTCTCTCTGTCAAATAAATAAAATCTTTAAAAAAAGAAGAGTTAGGGGCACCTGGGTGGCTCAGTGGGTCTGCTTCCCCTCTCTTTCTTCCTGCCTCTCTGCCTACTTGTGATCTCTTTCTGTGTCAAATAAATAAATAAAATCTTAAAAAAAAAAGTTGGATGCATAATTGACTGAGGCACCCAGATGTCCCTTAAATGTGCTTTTTTTTTTTTTTTACTGAGTACTCTTGTCAAGTGGTGCTAACAAATTGAAAAGCTTTTAAAAATTTTTCATGGACTCTATGATTATAAAACTCTATAATTACTACTAACAACTCTATGTTAGGTACTTATTATTTCTCTGAATCCTCAAAAAAACCCCACAAAAACCAAAACCCTGCATAGTAGATATACCACCCATTTTACAGGTAAGTATTAAGAATTTTAGGAAATGTGACAGGTAATAGGTAACATCACTGGGATGCATCCGTTTCGCTCCCAAGCTGATAAGACTTCCATACTTGTGTGTAAACATTAGTCTAAACTGCTTTTGAAGCTCTATTTCTGTTCCTTAGATTTTAATTTAATTAATTTTTAAAAAAGATTTTATTTATTTGACAGAGATCACAAGTAGGCAGACAGGCAAGCACAGAGAGAGGGGGAGGCAGGCTCCCTGCCGAGCAGAGAGCCCGACGCGGGGCTCTATCCCAGGACCCCGGGATCATGACCTGAGCCGAAGGCAGAGGCTTTATCCCACTCAGCCACCCAGGCGCCCCTAATTTAATTAAAATTTTAAAAATATTTTATTTATTTGTTAGACATAGTGAGAGACAGAACACAAGCAGGGGGAGTTGTGAGGGGGGAAGCAGGCTTCCTGCTGAGCAGGGAGCCCAATCCTGAGCTTGGATCCCAGGACCCTGGGATGACCTGAGCCAAAGGCAGCTGCTTAACAATTGAGCCACCCAGGTGCCCCTAGATTTTAATTTTATAACTTAAAAGTTGCCTTGAATGGTCTTTTGACTTAATGTCTCTTTGTTTAACATTTTCTTTCATATGAAAGAGACCGAAGGATATGTAGGTTGAGTATATTTTCCAGTGAAGAGGCAAAAAGAGATGGTAGAACAAAATACTGGACCAGAAGTAGTTAAAGTAGTTAAATTTAGGGAAGGTCTGTTCCATCCGGATTTTTTTTTTTTAAGATTTTATTTATTTATTTGAGATCACAAGTAGGCAGAGAGGCGGTGTTGAGGGGGAGGGAAACAGTCTTCCTGGAGGGAGCCTGATGTGGGGCTCGATCCCAGGACCTCGAGATCATGACCTGGGCCAAAGACAGGGGCTTAACCCACTGAGCTACCCAGGTGCCTCTCATGTCTAGATTTTATCTCAATTATTCTCCCTTTAGACATGTTACTTTCAGGGCTTGTTTTTCCCATCTGTATATTAAGAGATTTCTGAAAGTTACTTTATGAATTTCCGGCCGGATTTTTTTTTTAATATTTGCCTTGTGAGTAGTGGATGGAGAGCTATGAAATCTAAATTGAGCTCTGGGATTACATCTACGCAGTTTTGATTCTACTCCAGCCAACTTAGCTACTGGTTTGTTGAATAGAAAACTTGCATCCAAATTTGCATTCATATTTCTGCTTGTATTGAATAAATTATAAAGTTGAACAATATGAAATTGCCAGTTTCCATCATTTTTCTAGTTGAAATGTAGTTAACATACGATGTACAGGTGTATAACACAGTGATTCAATAATTCTGTACATTGTGCAGTGCTCAGCACACATTATGTGTAGTTATTGTCTCTAACCATACTAAGTTATCACATTATATTGACTATATTCCTTATGCTGTATGTACTTTTTATTATGGTTACTTTTTTATAACTGGAGGTTTGTACCTCAGTTTCAGTCATTTTTGACCTACAAAAATGACAATTTTCTATGGTACAACCTGTGTTAAGTAGTGGTTGGAAGGTCTGGAAGGTGAGGCCTCAATATACCCAAAAAGGCATTAAGGTTTTAAGGAAGTATCAGGGTTATTGAGGTACTATACATGAATATTTTCTGAGGTTGGCTTTGCTTTTTTATAATTGTGTAATTTTTTTTGTTATTTTGTAATGTTTTTCTGTATTGGCTTGTTTGTTTATTTTTGGTAATTGATTTTACCTGTTTTCGTTTTCTAGGTCTGTCGTCTTTTTTTTCTTAGGATAATTAAATTTGTTCTGTTTGCAGGGTTTTTGTTTTTTAAGATTTTATTTATTTGAGAGAATTAAAGAGAGGGAACACGAGAAGGGGAGAGTCAGAGAGAGAAGCAGGCTCCCCACTGAGCAGGGAGCCTGATGCTAGACTCCATCCTGGGACTCCAGGATCATGACCTGAGCTGAAGGCAGTTTTTTAACTGACTGAGCGTCCCAGCTACCTGGGTTTTTTTCCCCCCTAAATATTTATTTATTTATTTATTTGAGAAAGTGAAGGAGTGCATGTGAGTGGGGATAGGGGCGGAGGGAGGGAGGGGGAAGGTGGAGAGAGAGAGAGAATCCCAAGCAGACTCTGCACTGAGCATGGAGCCCCATCTCACGACCAATGAGACTGTAACCTGAGCTGAAATCATGAGTTGGACACTTAACCATCTAAGCCACCCAGGCGCTCCTGTTTGTAGTTCTTTTTTTAATTTTTTTTTTAAAGATTTTATTAATTTTTTGAGAGAGAAAGGGCACAAAGGGAGAGTGAGAGGGAGCAGCAGACTCCCTGCTGAGCAGAGAGCCTGATCCAGAACTGGATTGTAGGACCCTGAGATCGTGACCTGAGCTGAAGGTAGAAGCTTAATTGATCGAGCCATCCAGGTGCCCCCTACAGTTAATTAATATTAACATATAATGTGTTGTTTCAGGGGTACAGGATTGAGATCCTTCAATTTTACACAACACAGTGCTCACCGTAGCACATATCCTCCCCAGTGCCCATCACCCAGCCACCCTATTCCCTCACTCCCCTCCCATTCAGAAACCCTCAGTTTGTTTCCTGAGATTAAGTGTCTTATGCTTTGACTCCCTTTCTGGTTTTATCTTGCTTCCTTTTTTCCTCTCTTCCCCCTGATCCTCTGTCTTTTTTCTCAGATTCCTCATATCAGTGAGGTCATGTGATAATTGTCTATCTCTGATTGACGTATTTTGCTTGGCATAATACCCTCTAGTTCCATCCACATTGTTGTAAATGGCAAGATTTCCATTTTTTTTTTGATGGCTGCATGATACTCCATAGTATGTATATTTATACACCAGCATCTTCCTTATCCATTCATCTGTTGATGGACATGTAGGCTCTTTCAATAGTTTGGCTATTGTGGACATTGCTGATATAAATTGGGGTGCACATGACCCTTCGGATCACTACATTGGTATCTTTGTGATAAATATCCCGTAGTTCAATTGCTGGGTTGCTCCTACAGTTCTTTTAATGAATCACTTTTAGGGTCAGTGTAGTACAACTTCTGGAGCTATGTAACAGGTACTGCAGATACATTTTGATAATTTTTTTTTTAAAAGATTTTATTTATTTTGTTAGAGCGAGCACAGGCAGACAGAGAGGCAGGAAGAGGCAGAGGGAGGAGCAGGCTCCCTGCCGAGCAAGGAGCCCGATGCGGGACTCGATCCCAGGACACTGGGATCACGACCTGAGCCGAAGGCAGCTGCCCAGCCAACTGAGCCACCCAGGCGTCCCACATTTTGATAATTTTGGAGAAAAGGTGGCACATAAAATTTTTCCCCTCTCAAAATGAATTTTTTTAAGAAAAAATTTTTTTAAAAAAGATTTTATTTATTTATTTGACAGAGACACAGCGAGAGAGGGAACACAAGCAAGGGGAGTGAGAAAGGGAGAAGCAGACTCCCTGATGAGCAGGGGAGCCCCATGCGGGGCTCGATCCCAGGACCTTGGATCATGACCTGAGCCAAAGGCAGACGCTTAACGACTGAGCCACCAGGTGCCCCAAAATATTTTGTTTTTATTTATTTAGATTATTTGAGAAAAAGTGAGTGTACAAGTTGGGGTGGGGGTAGAGGGAGAGAGGGAGGGTAGCAGATTCCCCTCTAAGCAGGGAGCCTGACTTGGGGCTGGATCTCACAACCCTGAGACCATCTCAGCGGAAATCAAGAATTGGATGCTGAACCAACTGACCCACCCAGGTGCCTGTAAAGATTTTATTTTTAAGTAGTCCCTGAAACTAAGAAGGGACTAGAACTCTGAACTCTGAGATCAAGAGTTGCATGCTCCACCACCTGAGCCAGCTGGGCACCCAGAATTTATCATTTTTGGCTAGTCAGAATAAAGAGAATGGAAAAGACCATGGTGCTCACTTTCTTTCTTTCTTTTTTTAAGATTTTATTTATTTATTTGACAGAGATCACAAGCAGGCAGAGAGAGAGGAAGGGAAGCAGGCTCCCTGCTGAGCAGAGATTCCTGGGCTCTATCCCAGGACCCTGAGCGGAAGGCAGAGGCTTTAACTCACTGAGCCACCGAGGTGCCCCTGGTGCTCACTTTCCAGAAGAAAATTGGTTTTAGCGATATATTTTGCAGTCGGTAAACTGCAATTGTAAAAAGATATTTGGATTTATTAGATTATGCAGTAGTAATATGTTTCCTTGACTGTAACCAGTAGAATCTCATAAGTTTGGAAGTTATCTTACTATTTTATTTATTTGTTTATTTAAAAGATTCTATTTATTTGTCAGAGAGAGAGAGGGAGCGAGTACAGGCAGACAGAGTGGCAGGCAGAGGCAGAGGGAGAAGCAGGCTCCCTGCTGAGCAAGGAGCCCGATGTGGGACTCGATCCCAGGACGCTGGGATCATGACCTGAGCCGAAGGCAGCCGCTTAACCAACTGAGCCACCCAGGCGTCCCTTATTTATTTATTTTTAAAATATTTTATTTATTGGAGAGAGGGGGGAGAGTATGCAAATGGGGGGGTGCAGAGGGAGAGGGAGAAGCAGGCTCCCCCTCTTGAGCAGGGAGCCTGGTGTGGGCTTCCATCCCAGGATCCTGAGACCATGATCTGTGCCAGAGGTAGCCGCTCAACCAGCTGAGCCACCCAGGAGCCCCCTCCCCCTTTTTAAATAACTGATATTCTCCCTCTTTTAAAGATTTTTTTTTAAAGTTTTTATTTATTTATTTGACAGAGATCACAAGTAGTCAGAGAGGCAGGCAGAGAGAGAGGAGGAAGCAGGCCCCATGCAGAGCAAAGAGACCGATGTGGGGCTCAATCCCAGGACCCTGGGATCATGACCTGAGTCGAAGGCAGAGGCTTTAACCCACTCAGCCACCCAGGCGCCCCTGATATTCTCCCTCTTTCCCCTCCCGCATTGTAAGATTCTTTGTTTCTAGCTTTGAATTCTTAGAAATCCTTGACATGTTTTCAGCCTTCTAGCTTTCAGCATGGTCATTAAATATGTTCAAATGTTATTTAATCAAGGCATAGAGAAATTAAAATGTTGAGTATAAGAAAAATACCACTGCTTGTAACTTTTTGATATCCAAGACAATGCTTTATAAAGGGCTGGCTAGGAGAGTAGTTCTGGAAACGTAATGATACAGCAGTATGGCCCTCTGCTTTTTTTTTCTTTTTCCTTTTAAGTTTTATTTATTTAAGTAATCCCCACTCAAAGCAGGGCTTAGAACCCCGAGATCAAGAATCAAGTGTTCTTCCGACTGAACCAGCTGGCAGCCCCTTGCCCTCTATCTTCTCTTTATATACCTTTTCAGTATGTGACTTTTTTTGTTTTTAAAGATTTTATTTGAGAGAGAGAGAGCGCGCACAAGCAGAGGGAGTGGCAGGGAGAGGGAGAAGCAGGTAACAGGGAGCCCAGTTGGGGGGGTCTATCCCAGAACCCTGGGATTATGACCTGAGGTGAAGGCAGACATTTAACTGACTTAGCCATCTAGGTACCCCCCCAGTATGTGACTTTTAAAGCATGTAATTTGGGGGTGCTGGGGAATGGTCAGTGAGGACCTTGGTTTTTTACTAGACTAGATGCTGTTAAGTCCGTTTTTCCTCTTCCCAGCAATTGACAGATAATACACCATTAACATAGTTCATTATGCCTTCATCTTTTAGACATCTTCACTGCAGCTTGCTTAGAACTTTGTTGATTTTTAGCTTTCCTTGTATCAGAGTGCTGTTTGCTAAATTTTTTTTTCTTTTTAAGATTTTTATTTATTTGACTGAGACACAGTGAGAGAGGGAACATAAGCAGGGGGAGTGGGAGAGGGAGAAGCAGGCTTCCTGCTGAGCAGGGAGCCTGATGTGGGGCTTGATCCCAGGACCCCTGGACCACGACCCAAGCCAAAGGCAGATGCTTAACTACTGAGCTACACAGGTGTCCCTTACCAACATTTCTTTAGTCATTTCATCTTTACCTTTTATTCTTTCTTTTTTTAAAAAAGATTTTATTTATTTATTTGACAGAGAGAGAGAGAGAGATCATAGTAGGCATAGAGGCAGGCAGAGAGGCAGGTGGAGAGAGAGGGGGAAGCAGGTTCCCTGCCAAGCAGAGAGCCCGATGTGGGGCTTGATCCCAGGACCCTGAGATCCTGACCTGAGTTGAAAGCAGAGGCTCAACCCACTGAGCCACCCAGGCACCCCTTTACCTTTTATTCTTGTCTATCAGACTGCATTAATATTGTTTCCCAATTTTCTTTCCTCCGCTTCTAAAAGCTGAAAGAGTTTTGGAAAGCTAGTATATGTAGAGCCGTCTATTTTACTTTAGTTTTGTATGGTTTTGAAGATAATTAGATAAGAGAATTCTTTATGTCTATTTTAGGTACCTTCAGGTCAAATCTCGATCAAATAAAGAATCAGAATTTTTTCTCTTTTATTTGACATTCAGGTTTTTAAGCTTAATCTGAAACTGATTTTTTTTTTTTTAAGTTTACTGACACTTGTGAAGCAGAGGAATTTAGGAGGACAGTCATTACTAAAAATAGTAGCTGGCTAAATTGCATTAAAATTAACTTGAGCAACTTGGATGTTTTCCAGCTTACATAGCTTTTCAGTATATTTTCTGTATTTTTTTTCAGTTTAGATATATTTATATATTTGTGGAAAATTTGAAAAATCAAAGGTGGGAAGAAAACTTGTATTAACTGGTGTTTTCTGTGCAGTAGTTTTTTTGTTTTATTTTTTATACATCTCTGTGTCTGGTTTTACTTAATTTTGCACTTCTGTATGACCAACTTGGAGCTTGACTTTAGAACCCTGAGATTGAGAGTTGCATGCTCATGTTCCACCCACTGAGCCAGCCAAGTACCACTGGTTTTACCAAGTTTAAGGAGTTATTGTTTAGATATTAGCAATAAGTATTTTATTTTTCATTTATTTATTAGTGCAAGCACAACAAGCAGGGGGAGCAGCAGGCAGGGGAGAAGCAGGCTCCCCACTGAGCCAGGACCCTGATGTGAGGGTCAATCCCAGGACCCTGGGATCACGACCGGAGCCAAAGGCAGCCACTTAATTGACTGGGCACCCAGGTGCCCCCGGTTTTACTTAATTTTGTATCATGGACATTTTTCTTACAACATTAACTATTTGTAAAGATTTTTTAAAAAAGAATTTGTTATTTTAGAGAGAGCAAGCAAGCTGAGTGCTCATATAAGAGGGGAGGAGGTGTGGAGAGAGAGGGAGAGAATCTTTTTTTTTTTTTTTAAGATTTTATTTATTTATGTCAGAGAGCAGGAGCAAGCACAGGCAGAGTGGCAGGCAGAGGGAGAAGCAGGTTCCCTGCTGAGCAAGGAGCCTGATGTGGGACTCGATCCCAGGACTCTGGGATCATGACCTGAGCTGAAGGCAGCTGCCTAACCAACTGAGCCCACCCAAGCCTCCCAGAGGGAGAGAATCTTAAGCAGACTCCTAGCTGAGTGCTGAGCCCAGTATGAGACTCAGTCTTAGAGTGACCTTAGCTGAAATCAAGAGCTGGATGCTTAACCAACGGAGCCACCTAGGAGTCCCTATTTGTATTTTTTATTGGCTGTGTCTGTCCACTAACAAACTAATCTAAGTTTTTGGTTAGTATATTACTAGTGACAACTGCAATGAAATACTTCTATCCAAAATAAATTTTTCTGTAATTTGAGTTATTTGCTTAGAAGAGATTCTGAGGAGTGGAATTTACTCATCAAAGTAAGTAAACCTGTAGCTTTTGGCTTCTTTGCTTTCACTGTTCTCTGAAAGGATTTTTTCATTTTACAGTACCACCAATTTATGAAGGTGCAGTGCATAATTTTTTCACTACAAAACTTCATGTATTGAAGTATTTTAAATGTTACTTAAAATGTGAAATGTATACTTAAAATTTTTGAATTACAAAATCTAAAATAAAATGTAAGAAAGTTAGGGTGCCTGGATGGCTCGGTTGGTTGGGCGACTGCCTTTGGCTGAGGTGGTGATCCCAGGATCTGGGGTACAGCCCCGGGTCAGGCTCCCCGCTCAGTGGGGAGCCTGCTTCCCTCTGATGCTCTGCCTGCTTATGTTCCCTCGCTCTGTCAAGTGAATAAATGAAATCTTAAAAAAAAATTAAGGGACACCTGGGTGGCTCAGTTGGTTAAGCGGCTGCCTTCTGCTCAGGTCATGATTCCAGCGTCCTGGGATCCAGTCCCACATCGGGCTCCTTGCTCGGCAGGGAGCCTGCTTCTCCCTCTGCTTCTGCCTGCCACTCTGTCTGCCTGTGCTTGCTTGCTCTCTCCCTCTCTCTCTGTCAAATAGATAAATAAAATCTTTAAAAAAAAATTAAGAAAGTTAAATTGTACAGCCCCATGAAATAAATACTGATAGCTACTCTGCCCTGCCAGTAGTTAATATTGTTATTGTTAATGGTTTGAATATACTTTGAGAATTTTTTTTTTTGCTCAGGTGCCAGTGCATGTATAAATGCAGAAACACATCATTTTATAGACACCAACATGTTGCTTTAACATGCATTATTATTTTAAATAACACCAATAAAGAAAAATGCTGCCAATCACACCACTGACATAAAATTACTAAGAAAAATCTGGATTTCGGGGCACCTGGGTGGCTCAGTGGGTTAAGCCTCTGCCTTCGGCTCAGGTCATGATCTCAGGGTCCTGGGATCGAGCCCCGCATCGGGCTCTCTGCTCAGCAGGGAGCCTGCTTCCCCTTCTCTCTCTGCCTTCTTGTGACCTCTCTCTCTCTGTCAAATAAATAAAATATTCAAAAAAAATAAAAAAAAAGAGAAATCTGGATTTCATTGATGTGATAAAATGTTTTCTAAAACAGCTGATGCACACATATGTATTATATTTTTTTGTGGAAACCTACACATTATTTAGCAAAATGGGATTTTCTTTTTTTCCTCAAACATTGTGAATGTAAAGAAATACTTTGGGGCGCCTGGGTGGCTCAGTGGGTTAAATCCTCTGCCTTTGGCTCAGGTCATGATCCCTGGGATCCAGCCCCGCATTGTGCTCTCTGCTTAGCAAGGAGCCTGCTTCCCTCCTCTCTCTCTGCCTGTCTCTCTGCCTCCTTGTGACCTCTGTCAAATAAATAAATAAAATCTTAAAAACAATACTTTGGGGGCAACTGGGTGGCTCAGTTGGTTAAGCATCTGATTTTTTATTTTGGCTCAAGCCATGATCTCAGGGTTGAGATCCACTCTCGGCATAGAGTCTGCTTAAGATTCTGTTTACCCCTCCCCCCTCTTTAAAAAAAAAACAACCTTTAAAAACAAATTGGATGGTTTTAGCCAGACTAACATGAAAACATAACAAATGGTGTGTTAACTAGGTGAGTCTAATCTCTAAAAAAGAAAAACTTCTTAAGGAATTTTAGTGTGCAGCCGGGGTTGGGAAATACTGGAATCAGTCATTGTTTCTCATATGCCTCACGAGTGTGCTTATTAAAAATTTAAGCATTTGGTCTTTACTCTAAATTTAATGTGTGTCCTGGTTATACAGCTGGGTTTGACTAGATGACCTTGTTCCCTGCTGCAGGCTGTCCTGTCTCAGCTGTTTTTTCAGCAGTTAAGTAATTGCCAGGGATTGAGTTTTAGAATATTGGAAGCTATGTAGCAGTACTGCATAGCTTCTTGTCTAATTTTTGTCTGTTAAACTTTTAACAGACAGTAGTTAATGGTTATGGATATAGTTGCCCAAGTGCAGTATTTTTTTTTTTAATTTTTTTTGAAGATTTTATTTAATTATTTGACAGACAGAGATCACAAGCAGGCAAAGAGGCAGGCAGAGAGAGAGGAAGGGAAGCAGGCTTCCTGCTGAGCAGAGAGCCTGACGTGGGGCTTGATCCCAGGACCCTGGGATCATGACCTGAGCCGAAGGCAGAGGCTTTAACCCACTGAGCCACCCAGGTGCCCCGCCCAAGTGCACTATTAAGAGTTAGTTACCACCTTGCAAATGGTAGAATGAATATTTAAAATAACTTCGCCTTACTTTTTTTTTATTTTAAAAAATATATTATTTATTTTAAAGATTTTATTTATTTATTTGACAGACAGAGATCATAAGTAGGCAGAGAGGCAGGCAGAGAGAGAAAGATAAGGAAGCAGGCTCCCGCTGAGCAGAGAGCCCAACGAGGGGCTCGATCACAGGACCCTGGGATCATGACCCGAACCAAAGGCAGAGGCTTTAACCCACTGAGCCACCCAGGCACCCCTAAAAATAAATTTATTTTTAAATAGCCTTCACACTTAGTGTGGGGTTTGAACTCACAACCTTGGGATTGAGAATTGGGTGCTCTACTGAATGAGCCAGCCAAGCAACTCCATATCAGTTTAGGTTTAAATTCAGTTATAAATGCTAATCAGATTTAACCTGACTTAAAAAATAGTATTTATCTTGTTTTGTGGTTGCACTGCATGCCTTATGGTCTTTTTAATGTTTTTTCCCTTCATTTTACTGTAGCTTGTTGATTTTTGTCATTTTTTCCCTGTGTTGGCTTCTGTATTTTTATCTTTAAGATTTTTGTTTATCTGACAGAGACTGCAGGAGAGGGAACACAAGCAGGGGGAGTGGGAGAGGGAGAAGCAGGCTTCCTGTTGAGCAAGGAGCCTGACTTGGGGCTTGATCCCAGAATCCTGGGATCAGGACCTGGGCTGAAGGCAGATGCTTAATGACTGAGCCACCCACGCACCCCAGCTTCTGTTTTTTTTTTCTTTTTTTAAGATTTTACTTATTTTAGGGGCGCCTGGGTGGCTCAGTGGGTTAAAGCCTCTGCCTTTGGCTCAGGTCATGATCCCGGGGTCCTGGGATCGAGCCCCACATCGGGCTCTCTGCTCCGAGGGGAGCTTGCTTCTCCCTCTCTCTCTGCCTACTGGTGATCTTTCTCTCTGTCAAATAAATAAATAAAATCTTTTAAAAAATTAAAAAATTAATAAAAAAAAAGATTTTACTTATTTTAGCAAGTGGGAGAGAGAGTTGGTGCCTGTGCAAACAAGTTGGGGGAGGAGCTGAGGGAGAGGAACAAACAGACTCCTTGCTGAGTGTAGAGTGGGATGTGGGACCTGAGCCGTAATCAAAAGTTGGATGCTTACCTGACTGAGCCAATAAGGTGCCCCCAGTCTTGGGCTTTGTAATCAATAGGTATTTTAGTGAGTTTTGGGAGTTTCCCGTTACGGATGATAAAAGAATTTATTATGTCTCATGCAGAAGAGCTTATAGTCTAGTTTAAGGAAAACTGTATAAAAACAATGAGGGACACTTAAGTGGCTCAGTTGGTTAATCGTCTGCCTTTGGCTCAGGTCATGATCGCGGAGTCCTGGGGTCAAGCGCCTTGTGGGGCTACGTGCTGGGTGGGGAATCTGCTTCTTCCTCTCTGTCTCTCTCCCCTCCTTGTGTCCTCTGTGTGTCTCTCAGATAAAGACAATCTTTTTTTTTAAGATTTTATTTATTCATTTGACAGAGATCACAAGTAGGCAGAGAGGCAGTCAGAGAGAGAGGAAAGGAAGCAGGCTCCCTGCTGAGCAGAGAACCTGACTCGGGGCTGGATCCCAGGACCCTGAGATCATGACCTGAGCCGAAGGCAGAGGCTCTAACCCACTGAGCCACCCAGGCGCCCCCAGATAAAGGAAATCTTTTTTTTAAAAGATTTTTATTTATTTATTTATTTATTTATTAGCGAGAGAGAGAGAGAGATCACAGGCAGACAGAGTGGTAGACAGAAGCAGAGGGAGAAGCAGGCTCCCCGCCAAGCAAGGAGCCCGATGTGGGACTCGATCCCAGGACGCTGGGATCATGACCCGAGCCGAAGGCAGCCGCTAACCAACTGAGCCACCCAGGCATCCCCCAGATAAAGGAAATCTTAAAAAAAAACTGATTATTGCTAACTTCTGTGATACAGGAATTTCAGAAAAGGGGAATTGAAGGCATTACAGGCTCTGGTTATCAGGGAAAGCTTTGAGTAATAGAATTGAATAGATAGAATGAATTCATTGGGGGTGGGTAAGATTTGGGTAGTGGGAGAAGGAGGTTCTTTCAGACGTATCATCAAAAGCACAGTATTGGAATTAAGCATGTGAGGCTTAAGAATGGAGTATCCAGGGGCGCCTGGGTGGCTTAGTCAGTTAAGGGGCTGCCTTCAGCTCAGGTCATGATCCCAGGGTCCTGGGATTGATCCTGGCATCAGGCTCCCAGCTCAGCAGAGAGCCTGCTTCTCCCTCTCCCTCTGCTTGCTCCTATGTCTCCTTGTGTTCTCTCCGTATCTCTCTGTCAAATAAATAAATAAAATCTTAAAAAAAGGGATGCCTGGGTGGCTCAGTTGGTTAAGCGGCTGCCTTCGGCTCAGGTCATGATCCCAGCGTCCTGGGATCGAGTCCCACATCGGGCTCCTTGCTCGGCAGGGAGTCTGCTTCTCCCTCTGCCTCTGCCTGCCACTCTGCCTGTGCTTGCTCTCTCTCTCTCCATCTCTCTCTGACAAATAAATAAATAAAATCTTTAAAAAAAAAAAATCTTAAAAAAAGAATGGAGTATCTGGTCTAGAAAGAAGAAATGGAGTCATATTATGCAAAAGGTTGTATTAGGTTTAGATTCTTTTTTTTTTTTAAAGGTTTTTATTTATTTATTTGACAGCCAGAGATCACAAGCAGGCAGAGAGAGAAGGAGGGGAAGCAGGTTCCTTGCTGAGCAGAGAACCTGACTCGGGCTTGATCCCAGGACCCTGGGATCATGACCTGAGCCAAAGGCAGAGGCTTTAACCCACTGAGCCACCCAGGCGCCCCTAGGTTTAGATTCTAAACTCTATTCTCTATTTAGCTTATTACTGCATCAAGCACATTGTTAACATTCCTTTAAAGGGCTTTCGTCCTCTGGATTCCTTCTCCTTTTTTTTTAAATCTTGGAAGATAGACAAGCAAAGAAAAGCATTTTTTAAAAAAAGAATTTATTTATTTATCTGACAGAGAGAGGGATCACAAGTAGGCAGAGAGGCAGGCGGCGGGGGTGGGGGGGAAGCAGGCTCCCCACTGAGCAGAGAGCCCCGTGCAGGGCTGGATCCCAGGATCCTGAGACCATGACCTGAGCTGAAGGCAGAGGCTTAACCCACTGAGCCACCCAGGCACCCCAAAGAAAAGCACTTTAATATATTGTAAAGTTCTCTTGTGTGCCAGAAGATTTGCCTATGCACTCTTCATTTTAACTCTAAGAACCCAGTGAGAGATGGGTATCTCTTAAGTTGTAGATGAGGAAACAGGAAACAGTCTCATAGAGGTTATGTGACATAGGTCAGATAGCATGTATGTAATACCTAAGCCAGAATGAAAGTCTCATCTAAATCTTTCTGGTGTAAAGGTGGTGTTTTCCTAGCATGCTGTGTTTCTCACAGTGTGTGTATCTTTTGGTTCACCTAATAATAAAGAGTTCAAGTGGTACGTATATTTGACAAGAACAGTGAAGTGTACTAGAGTAGGACCTCTTTAGAGAGGCTTCCAAGTCCTCCTATTTTCTGTTTCAGAAATCTTGTTTCATAGTACTCAACACAAAGTATGCTTTTTTATTTTTAAAGTCTTTATTTTATTTTTTTTAAAGATTTTATTTATTTATTTGTTAGAGAGAGAGAGAGTGAGCACAGGCAGACAGAGTGGCAGGCAGAGGCAGAGGGAGAAGCAGGCTCCCTGCAGAGCAAGGAGCCGGATGTGGGACTCGATCCCAGGACGCTGGAATCATGACCTGAGCCAAAGGCAGCTACTTAACCAACTGAGCCACCCAGGTGTCCCTAAAGTCTTTATTTTAGAGAGAGCACCTTGGCTGTGGAGGGGAGGGGTATAGGGAGAGGAAGAGAGAAACCCAAGCTGACTATGAGCTGAGTGCAGAGCCGGATGTGGGGCTTGATTCCATGACCCTGAGCTGAAAGGGTCAGTTGCCTAATGGACTGGGCCACCCTGGCACCCCCTACAAAGTGTACTTCTAAATCGGTTTGTAGTTCTGTCCACCTTAAGCCATGTAAACATTTGCTTAGCAGGGTGCCTGGGTGGCTCAGTCAGTTGGTGTCTTCCTTGGTTTCAGGTCATGATCCCAGGGGCCTGGGCCTGAGCCCCATGTGGGATTCCTTGCTCAGTGGGAAGTGCTACTTCTTCTCCCTCTGCCTGCAGCTCTCCCTGCTTGTGATTGCTTGCTTGCTCACTCGCTCACACTCTCGGACAAATAAATATCTTTTTAAAAATTTTGCTTAAAGAAAAATCCCAGAAGCAGTTTCCAAGCCTTGCTGAATTGTTTACTTTATTACAACTTTACATCCAGTGTGGGGCTTGAACTTGCGACCCTAAGATCAGGAATCCTTTGCTTTACTAAGCCAGCCAGGCTTTATAATTCTTTGTTTTGTTTTGTTTTATTTAAATATTTTATTTATTTATTTATTTGACACAGAGAGATCACAAGTAGGCAGAGAGGCAGGTGGGGGTGAGGGGAAGCAGGCTCCCTAGCAGAGAGCCCAGTGCGGGGCTCTATCCCAGGAGCCAGAGATCACGACCTCAGCGAAAGGCAAGAGGCTTAACCCACTGAGTCACCCAGGCGCCCCAGGCTTTATAATTCTTAACTGACACAGGTGCTTCGTTAGCGCAGTAGGTAGCACGTCAGTCTCATAATTCTTAACTGACTCTTAGGTACATATGCTGGGGTGCCTGGCTCAGTTCGTAGAGCATATGATTCTCGATTTCAGGTTGGGGGTAGAGCCTCCTTAAAACGCATGCATACATACATACATATCTTTCCTAATATTTTGCGGGTTTTAACTAAGCATGTGTAGTGATTATTACAATCAGGAAAATATATGAGGGGGCGCCTTTGTGGCTCAGTGGGTTAGGCCGCTGCCTTCGGCTCGGGTCATGATCTTGGGGTCCCGGGATCGAGTTCCGTGTCGGCTCTCTGCTCAGCGGGGAGTCTGCTTCCCGCACTCTCTCTGCCTGCTTGTGATCTCTGTCTCTGTCAAATGGATAAATAAAATCTTTTTAACAAAAAAAAAGGAAAATATAAGTGATAGAAGACCCCAAAAAGCTTGCCTCAGGTTTCTATTGTAACCTTAGATCCTTTCTACATTATTTGCTGTTAGAATTAAAGTAGTTAAGTTTTACTGTTTTTTGGGGGGGGGATTGCCTGGGTGGCCTTGTTGGTTGGGCGACCAGCTCTTGATTTCAGATCAAGTCCTGCATTGGACTCTATGCTCAGTGGGGAGTCTACTTCAGAATCTACCTCTGAAGTAGACTACCTACCTCAGAGTCTACCTCTCCCTCTGCATCCCACACCCTCATGCTTGCTCTCTTAATCTTTGTTTTTTTTAATATTTTATTTATTCATTTGACAGATCACAAGTAGGCAGAGAGGCAGGCAGAGAGAGGAATGGAAGCAGGCTCCCTGCTGAGCAGAGAGCTCAACGTGGGGCTTGATCCCAGGACCCTGAGATCATGACCTGAGCCGAAGGCGGAGGCTTTAACCCACTGAGCCACCCAGGTGCCCCAACAATTTCTTTTTTTTTTTTTTTTAATTTTTATTTTATTTTTTATTAGTTAGAGAGAGAGAGAGCACAGGCAGACAGAGAGGCAGGCAGAGGCAGAGGGAGAAGCAGGCTCCCTGCCGAGCAAGGAGCCCGATGTGGGACTCGATTCCAGGACGCTGGGATCATGACCTGAGCCGAAGGCAGCCACTTAACCAACTGAGCCACCCAGGCGTCCCAACAATTTCTTTTTTTAAGAGATGTTATTTATTTATTTGTCAGACAGAGATCACAAGTAGGCAGAGAGGCAGGCAGAGGGAGGGGGAAGCAGGCTCTCCACTGAGCAGAGAGCTGGATGTGGGGCTTGATCCTAGGACCCTGAGACCATGACCTGAGCTGAAGGCAGAGGCTTAACCTACTGAGCTACCCAGGAGCCCCCCAATTTTTTTAAGTGGTTTTTTTATAGATTACATACAGTTTTGAGTAATGTAAAATTTCAGACTGTTTTAGCATCCCATAGAGCTCTTAAGTGATTTGGAAGCACACTCATACCAGTGCAGATAGCTTTTAAAATGATGGTACCACCACCTTTGAGTATACTTGGGCAGACAAATTATTTATTTATTAAAAATGTTTTTGAGAGAGGGTGATTGAGACTGTGAGCGGGTATGGGGGGAGAGAATCCCAAGCAGACTCTGCTGAGTATGGAGCATAAGTTGGGGCTCATTCTCACGACCCTGAGATCACCACCTGAGCCAAAACCAAGAGTCAGATGCTTAACTGGGGTGCCTAGGTGGCTTAGTCAGTTTAAGTGTCTGACTCCTTTTTTTTTTTTTTTTAAGATTTTACTTACTTATTTATTATTTTTATTATATTTTTAAAGATTTTATTTATTTATTTGACAGAGAGAGATCACAAGTAGGCAGAGAGGCAGACAGAGAGGAGGAAGGAAGCAGGCTCCCTGCTGAGCAGAGAGCCTGATGTAGGGCTTGATCCCAGGACCCTGAGATCATGACCTGAGCCGAAGGCAGAGGCTTTAACCCACTGAGCCACCCAGGCGCCCCTTTATTTATTTGACAGAGAGAGATCTCAAGTAAGCAGAGAGGCAGGCAGAGGGGGGGGGGGGAAGCAGGCTCCCTGCTGAGCAGAGAGTCTGATGTGGGTATGATCCCAGGACCCTGAGACCATGACCTGAGCCAAAGGTAGAGGCTTAACCCACTGAGCCACCCAGTCGCCCCTTAAGTGTCTGATTCTTGATCTCAACTCAGGTTTTGATCTTAGGGTTGAGTTAGAGCTCTGGGTGGTGGAGGCTACGTTTAAAAAACAAAACGAGGGGCACCTGTGTGGCTCAGTGGGTTAAAGCCTCTGCCTTCGGCTCAGGTCATGATCTTAGGGTCCTGGGATCGAGCCCCGCATTGGGCTCTCTGCACAGCAGGGAGTCTGCTTCCTCCTCTCTCTCTCTCTCTCTGCCTGCCTCTCTGCCTACTTGTGATCTCTGTCAAATAAATAAATAAAATCTTTAAAAAAAAAAACAAAAAAACTCCAGTGCCCTCACTGGTTTCATGAGACCAGAAATATCAAAGTGAAAACTGCTTCTTATTTAAATCTAAACAAACATTTCTTACTATTCCCTTTTTAAGTAAAGATTCAGATGGTAAGTTCCTCTTACAGTATGTCAGAAATCCCCCCAGAAATTTGCATACTTTTAAATAAATAACAATAAAAACAATTTAACTTCAGACTTTTTTTTTTAACAGATTACATTTATTTTAGAGAGAAAAAGAGAGCACAGGCAGGGGGAGGGGCAGAGGGATAAGCAGACTCCCCGCTGAGCTGAGAGGAGAGCAGGGTATGGGGCTGGAACCCAGAACCCTGAGATCATGACCTGAACCGAAGTCAGACACTTAATTGACTAAGCCACCCAGGCGCCCCATAACTTCTGAAGTTTAAAGTTGTTTCTTTAATTGCTGTTAACCATAGACAAAATTTGTGGACTTAATTGCTTAGAATTCCTGTGTTTATCTCTTTTTTTTATTTATTTAATTTTTTTTTTTTTTAAGATTTTATTTATTTATTAGTTAGAGAGAGAGAGTGAGCACAGGCAGAGAGAGGCAGGCAGAGGCAGAGGGAGAAGCAGGCTCCCTGCCAAGCAAGGAGCCCGATGTGGGACTCGATCCCAGGACGCTGGGATCATGACCTGAGCCGAAGGCAGCCGCTTAACCAACTGAGCCACCCAGGCGTCCCTATTTATTTAATTTTTTAAAAAAGATTTTATTTATTTATTTGACAGAGATTACAAGTAGGCAGGGAGGCAGGCAGAGAGAGAGAAAGGAGGAAGCAGGCTCCCCGCGGAGCAGAGAGCCCGATGCGGGACTCGACCCCAGGACCCTGAGATCATGACCTGAGCCAAAGGCAGAGGCTTAACCCACTGAGCCACCCAGGCGCCCCATCTGTGTTTATCTCTTAACTAATGTTCGATTTGACTTGACAGCCCCCCCTTTTTGAAATATTTTTTTAAATAAAGATTTTATTTATCTATGACAGATAGCAAGAGAGGGAACACAAGCAGGGGGAGCTGGAGAGGGAGGAGCAGGCTCCCTGCTGATCAGGGAGCCCGATATGGGGACGCTGGGATCATGATCTGAGCTGAAGGCAGATACTTAATGAGTGAGCCACTCAGGCTACTTGAGAGCACGAGTGAGCACTAGCAGGAGGGGGAGAGGGAGAGAGTCTCAAGCTGATTCCATACCCAGGTACAGTACCCAACTCAGGGCTCAGTCTCACAACCCAGTAATCACTAGCCAAGCTGAAACCAAGAGTTGTTGCTCAACCGGCTGTGCTACCCAGGCACTCTGACTTGACAGCCATCTTTTAGTGTGGTTTCATTGGATTTCCTTTTTTCTTTTCTTTTGACACACTGCAGTGCTCCTTCCCCTCTTTTCTCAACTTCTGTACTTAGGTGGAAGGGCCATGTGAGCCGTTCTCATCAGTGAAACTTAAGCAGAACTTACGTAACTATAGAGGCCATGAAAACCCCTTTCCTGGGGCACCTGGGTGGCTCAGTGCGTTAAAGCCTCTGCCTTAAAGCCTCTGCCTTCGGCTCAGGTCATGATCCCAGGGTGCTGGGATTGAGCCCCTTGTCAGGCTCTCTGCTCGGCGGGGAGCCTGCTTCCTCCTCTCTCTCTGCCTGCCTCTCTACCTACTTGTGATCTCTCTCTCAAATAAATAAATAAAAATCTTAAAAAAACAACAACAACCCTTTCTTCATCATTTTGTCTTTCCTTCTGCTGTGTCGAGGAATCCTCAAATACAAAAAGGCATAGATCCTCACTTAAGAAACCTTTGTTGTGTGAAGTCTCTGAAATTTGGGGAGTAATTTGGTTCCCAGGCATTCATAATACTTGCAGAATACAGAATTAGCAGTCACAATTTAAGGTTATATTCTCCTTACCCCGGGTTTATCAGTTCTTTAGAAAAGGTTTAAAACATGTTTACAGCCTGTTTTGTATTTTCAGTTTTGAGATGCTGAATAGATTACATTCAGGCTATTTTGCTTTCCAGAATCTTAGGGGATTGTTTAAAACTATGTGTTAGCTTCTTTGAAGATGAAAGTCGTCCTTTGACTGTTAGGTTAAATATGTGCATGCTGTATGAAGGATACTTTACTTCCATGGCAACCTCAGAACATGAGTCATAAAGGGGCATGACAGGTAACCTCTCTGTATAGAGTAAGTCTCTGGTGGAGTTCCTTCTTTTTATTCCTTAATTTCCAAACTGCATCTCTTTAGAACTATGTACTGAGATTTAAAAAGAGACATTCATCACGTTGAAGTTCTCTGGCCAGCCAGGCTCTTTTAAAAGACTCTTAGGTCTTTTGGTTCTCCCATTGGCCCTCAGTCTAGCAATTCTCTGAATTTACTTGCTGGCACAGGTCTGGGTTAATGTTTTTTATTCATTTGGGACTCCCCCCTCCCATCCCGCCCCCCATGCAGACATCAGGTTTTCCCTTGCTACTGTACTTACTCCTTTTTTATCCCAGAAGACACAAGTATTTTTCCTACGTAAGGTGCAAGAGGCATTCATCTTCATGCAGGGATCTCTCCTCTCATACTATTATCTCTGATAATCATAAGATGGGAACATTGCTGAATTTAAGATATTGACACTCTTCCTCCTAAGTTCATCTGTTTTTTATCATCAGAGGATAAAATACCTTTTTGCAGCAGCTGGGAAAATGCTGGAAAGATGTTTTTTCTCTTCCTTCTTGCTGTTTTCTTCTAGTGCAAATGATTTTCTGTGATGGTAAGTCCTCTCTATTGTATTTGTTCTTGTTTTTAGGTTTTTAGTTACTTGTGAAGTGTCTGGTAATTAATAATCCTCACATGATAAACTCAAGATGATGGCATTTTATTGGGATGTACAGGTCTTAAACTGCCACTTAAAATTGTACAATAGATTTTCCTTTCTTCGTAGGACTACTTTTCATAGAAATATTTTATTTAATTATACCAAAGTGAATTTTACAGTTTTGTAATTTACAGAGGTAGCTTGTTTTTTTTCTCCCTCCCTCCATATAGTTCTGCCTCATCCCTGAGATAGCTTTGCATTCTTTCCATTTGACATAGTGATTTGGGAAACTTGACCTCATGCAAGCCAGCCTTTGGAGAAGTTTCTTTTCAACAAGTCTCCAGTCAGCTGAAGATTGCACTGTCGTCATCATCATGCCTGTTACCCAAGTTACTTTTCATTGAGAAGGGGACTAGAGTTTGGGACATAGCTACGTAATTCATCTTAGTTTATCTTTTTAAATTGTGTTAAAATACACAGCAAAATTTAACTTTTTACTTAAAAAAAAAAGATTTTATTTATTTGACACAGAGACAGTGAGAGAGGGAACACAAGTAGGGGGAATGGGAGAGGGAGAAGCAGGCTTCCTGCTGAGCAGGGAGCCCAGTGTGGTACTGATGTGGTGCTCGATACCACGACCCTGGGATCATGACCCGAGCCAAAGGCAGCTCCTTAAGCAACTGAGCCACTCAGGCACCCCAATTTTTACTTTTTTTAAAAAGGTCTTATTTATTTCTTTTAAAGATAGATAGATTGATTTAGGAGGGTGAGTGAGCAGGGGGGAGGGGCAGAGGGAGAGAGAATCCCAAGCAGGACTCCTCTCCCCCTCACAGAGGATATAGCCTGACCCCA
Source organism: Taxidea taxus jeffersonii (assembly GCA_003697995.1). Lineage (NCBI taxonomy): Eukaryota > Metazoa > Chordata > Mammalia > Carnivora > Mustelidae > Taxidea > Taxidea taxus. The sequence goes on from RCUC01068222.1 coordinate 22,031, forward strand.
TGAGCTGAAACCAGGAGTCGGATGGCTTAACTGACTGAACAACAAAGACCGCCCACCCCTCCGCTGCCCCAGTATTTTATTTATTTGAGAGAAAGCAAGCAGTTGAGTGCTGGGGGTGGAGGGGCAGATGGAGAGAGAGAGAGAGAATTTCAAACAGACTTCATGCCAAGCGGAGAGCTGGTGCGGGGCTTGATCCCAGGACCCCAAGATCATGATCTGAGCCAAAATCGAAGAGTCTGATGATGAATTGACTGAGCCACCCAGGCATCTCTGTCTTAAACATTTTTTTTTTCTTTAAGATTTTATTTATTTGATAGAGACAACAGCGAGAGAGGGAACACAAGCAGGGGAATGAGAGAGGGAGAAGCAGGCTTCCTGCCAATCAGGGAGCCTGATGTGGGGCTCGATCCCAGGACCCTGGGATCAGGACCTGAGCCAAAGGCAGATGCTTAACAACTGAGCCACCCAGGCACCTGTCCTAACCATTTTTAAAAATACAGTTGAGTGGTATTAAATACATCAAATTTCTGTATAGTCATTACCACCATCCATCCTCCTATCTCTTTTCATCTTGTCAAACCGAAACGATATACCCATAAAATAATAACTCCGCATTGTCCCTCCCCTCCAGCTTCTGTTAATATCTGACTTTATGATTCTGACTAAGTACCTCATATAAGAAGAGTCATAATAGTATTTTTTTTTTTGCGATTGGCTTCTTTCACTTGGAATAATGTCAAGGTTCATCCATGTTGTAGCATATTGCAGAGTTTCCTTTTTTAAAGGATGAATAATATTTTATTGTGTGTATTACATTTTGATTATTCATTTATCCAGTGATAGACACTTGGGTTTCCATGTATTAGCTGTTACAGATAATGCTGCTATAAACATCAGGGTGCAGGTACCCTTTGAATTGGTAATTTTGTATTCTTTGGGTAAATATCTACTAGTGTGATTGCTGGATTGGAGGATAGTTATATTTTTAAAACTATTTTTAGACCTTTTAAAAAAATATTTTATTTGAGAGAGCGTGAGTGAGAGTACAAGCAGGGGAAAAGCAGAGGGAGAGAGAGAAGAGAGAGAAGCAGACTCCCCACCGAGCAGGGAGCCCAAGTGGGGCTTTGTTCCAGGACCCTGAGATTACAACCTTAACTGAGGCAGCTGCTCAGCTGACTGAGCCACCCAGGCCCCCCTGTTTTTAACTTTATTTTGAGGAACCTCCATACTATCTTCCACAGTAGGTGCCCCAGTTTGCATTCTTAGTCATTTATTTATTTTAAAGATTTTATGTTATTTGACAGAGAGAGATACAATGAGAGAGGGAACACAAGCAGGGGGAGTGGGAGAGGGAGAAGCAGGCCTCCTGCAGAGCAGGGAGCCCAAAGTAGGGCTCCACCCGAGGACCCCAGGATCAACTACCTGAGCTGAAGGCAGATACTTAAGGACTGAGCTACCCAGGCTCCCCCTTGGTCTATTAAATAAAGAGCTAGGATTTTTCCTTCACTCTCTTGGTCTAAATGAGGCTCTTGATTGGGAAAAGTGGCATTTTTTCAACCCTCTGTTACAGATTGCTTTGATGGGCTTATTTCCCACCCACCCTCCTTTTTTACACCGGCCATTTTCCTGTATAAAAGACAAGTTGCAGCCCCATTCCTTCTGCCTTCTATTTTCTTATTCCTTCCATAGCAGAGGAATTGATAAGGCTTCTAGACCAGGTTCCTGGAATATCCCTAAATCTTTGACTCCTGTAAATTACGAAGTGGTATTGGTTCTCCTTTAGTCATTTGGTGTATAGGATTCAAGGTCAAATCTCTATATAGTTTAGTCTGGTTAATTTTTTTTTTTTTTAACAGTGAGGGACCGGGGGGAGGCAGGGGGAGAAGAAGAGAGAATCTCAGGGTCATTGCCCAGGGTGCTGTTCCACAATCCTAAGACCAAGACCTAAGACCATGACTAAGCTTGTGTCTCTTGTATCTGAAATCAAGTCAGATGGTTAACCTACTGAGCCACCCAGGTGCCCTGTTAATTGGGGATATTATTTGAATGTATAGGCACTTTACCAAAGTGTGTTAACATAGGATACTATTAAATTTCCCTTTATATATTTAATGGATAGGCCTCAGGTCTTCTTGGGTCTCAGGGACTTCTTTAGGGACATATATAACTACATTTTCTGCTAAATTATACTGGGTTCAGGAAAAACAGGTGTATTGAAACTGCTGAGAAAGGACTGTAGACTCTTTGGTTCTACCTAGAGGGGAATCCTTCAAGATTGATTTACCTCTGACCTGTTCACTCAGCCCCATCAGAATACATTTGTCAGTCTTTTATTTAACATAATTTGTCTTAACCATTTTTATTCTTTCATCAAATGTTTGTATGCCTTTTGTGGTATTTGATACTATGCTCTTTTGGGAATATACAGATGAAGACACCATTTATGCCCTTTTAGATAATTTTTTTGGAAGATAATATTTGATGGGGAGAAAAGCAATGATCCTCAATACAGAGAAATGTGAACACGGATTGGAAGGCACAGGAAGGCTTTACAGAAAAGATGTTTGAGTTTGATTCAGAGAAATGAATAGCTTCCCAGGCAGAGGAAGGGTCATCGGCCAACTGATTGACCTTTACATAAAGCAAACCAAAGATCCCTCCGGAACTTTGAGTGATAGAACCTTTTTAAGTTAGTGTTGGGTGCGCTGGCCCTTTCTTTCCTTCTCTTGGGGTGATTACTCTCAGTGTTCTTGGACTTAAGAATTTGTTTCTGTGAGCACTTAGAAAGTTAGTTGAATGTGTAGTGGTTAAAAGTTCAGGCCCTTAAGTGAGATTGTCTGGATTTGAATTGGTTTTACCACTTAGCAGCTATGTAGCTTTTGAGGCAAGTTATTCAGCTTTATTTATTTATTTTTTTTGTCTTTAAAGTCAGGATTACGATTTGTAACAGCAGTATTTTTTCTCTGTTGGGTGTAATTATGGTCACAACCCTCTATGCTTCTTGAGTACAAGGTACATTAATTCTGTCAGCCAGTACCGTGCCAGCTCATTTTCCCACGACTGATTCTGAACAGTTTGCTCCCATCCTGACTCTGGGTCTCATTAGGAACTGTAGAATTAGGCTTTGTGGTAACTTAGTCTAATAGGTGGAAACACACCCTGTGTAGATTTGTACTTTGTCTTTATAATATTATAAGATTATTGAATCTCAGCAGAGACTTGGCTTTACCAGCTGTCAAAGACAGTTTTGGGAGAATCATGTTTACTGGGATGTTGATGTGGATATTTCCACATTGGCATGGGAGTATCTGCTCTAGTGGGCATTGGCATTAAGCTTTTTGGAGATAATTGTTCTGGAGGGTTAACTTGTTGGAAAAGATGGGTTTTAAATGGGACTAAACCGGGGCACCTGGGTGGCTCAGTGGGTTAAAGCCTCTGCCTTCGACGCAGGTCATGATCCCAGGGTCCTGGGATCGAGCCCCACATCGGGCTCTCTGCTTGCTGGGGAGCCTGCTTCCTCCTCTCTCTCTCTGCCTACTCGTGATCTTTGTCTGTCAAATAAAAAAAAAAATTTTTAATGGGACTAAACCATGTTTTAATGTACTAAGCTTGTGTCTCGTCATTGCAAGCATTTATTGCATCTGTTCTTAGAAAAGCAAAGGATCCTGGGGCGCCTGGGTGGGTGGCCCATTTGGTTGAGTGTCTGACTCTTGGTTGACTCTTGGTTTTGCACAGGTCCGATCTCAGGGTCCTGAGATGGAGCCCCATGGCAGTCACCTCACTTAGTGGGCAGTCTGCATGAGATCCTCTTCCTCTGCTCCTCCCCCTGCTTGCATCTGTGTTCCCTCTCACTCTCTAAAAATAAATAAATAAATACATCTTTAAAAAGTAAAAGCAAAGGATCCTGTCAGTTACACTTTTTTTTAAAAAATATTTTATTTATTGATATGACAGATACAGAGAGAGATCACAAGTAGGCAAAGCAGCAGCAGAGAGAGAGGGGGAAGCAGGCTCCCCGCTGAGCAGAGAGCCCGATGCGGGGCTCGATCCCAGGACCCTGAGATCATGACCCGAGCTGAAGGCAGAGGCTTAACCACTGAGCCACCCAGGTGCCCCTGTCAGTTACACTTTTAATGGGAAAAAAAAAAGAGAGAAGTCCCTATTCAGAGGAATTCAGATACTCAGATTTGAGGTAATATTATTAAATCACAGTACAGCTCTGGAGTCAGATTGTCTGGGTTTGTAATCAACTGAATTTGTGATTTTTGAACAAGTTTAATTTTCATATTCCTCAGTTTCCTCATAAGATGGGGATAATATTGTTACCTACTTCAAAGGTTTATTGAGAAGGGTAAACGCATTAATACATGCCAAATATTTGGAACAGTGCCTGACATGATGTGTTTTATTTGTGAATGAGTTTATTGAATGAATGTATTTACACAAATGCTTCAAAGAGCAAAACCAAGAACCAAAGCTAAATTAAGGTCAGGATGAAAAATAATGGGACTCTCCTTCTAGCAGGATAGTCCGGTAATGAATAGAGGCAAGCTGGTTTAATGTAATGGATGTCTAACTAGGGCTGTTACGCAGTGAAGGGGAAATGACCTGGAACTAAACAGGCTTATTAGTATGTTTGATTAAGATGTCTTTTCAGTTGTGGATATTATAAAATTTCAGAGTTCTTGTAACTGGTGATTTTCAACCAGCTACCCATTGTCCCCAAACTGATTGAAAGTCCCCGAAATTTTATTGCACAGACTTTATGTAACAAACGGTCTGTGCATCCAAATGTATCTGTTGACTCTCTGTTCTCTAGTTCATCTAAGTTGTGATCATACCTGTTGGTAAATGGATTTGACAGCCATCCTCCATCCCAGAAATGCTTAGTTTACATTGATAAAATAGTTGTTGCAAAGATTTTATGAGGGGTGCCTGGATGGCTCAGTCAGTTAAGCATCTCAGTTCGGCTCATGTCATGATCCCCCGGGGTCCTGGGATCGAGCCCCAAATCGGGCTTCTTGCTTAGTGGGGAGCCTGCTTTTCCTTCTGCCTGCTGCTCCCCCTGATTGTGTTCTCTCTCTGTCAAATAAATCTTTTAAAAAAGATTTTATGAAATACCAGTGACGTTGAGAATTTATGTGAATATAATTATACTAATCTGCTGATTGTGGTTTTGAGGGTGTGGCCAGTTTTAGGTAAATCTGAGCTTTCATATAAAGTTTTGAGATAAGTTATAGTTAGAATTGTGTTTCTGTTGCTAGTGTTAAAAGGGTAATAAGGATGACACCAGAGTTGTCATAAGAGCTTCATTATGGTTGTAATTTGTGCAAATTGGTATAGAACTCCTAGGGGGTAGTAGGAAGTGCTTTCCTTTTCTGACTTACGCTACTCCTCTCCTTTAATCTACTACCCTTAGGAATGGAGAAATCCCTGAAGATGAGGGGCTAAGAGGAGGAATAGTTAGGTTTTTTTTTTTGAAGATTTTATTTATTTGACAGACGGAGTTCACAAGTAGGCAGAGAGAGAGAAGGAAGCAGGCTCCCTGATGAGCAGAGAGCCCGATGTGGGGCTCGATCCCAGAACCCTGGGATCATGACCTGAGCCGAAGGCAGAGGCCTTAACCCACTGAGCCACCCAGGCGCCCCGAGTAGTTAGGGTTTTAAAAGTAAATAACTCCCAAAGCGCCTGGATGGCTCACTTGGGTAAGCATCAGACTCTTGATTTTGATCACAGGTGGTGATCTCAGGGTCATGAGATAAAGCCTTAGGTTAGGCTCCATGCTGGGAGTAGAGTCTGCATAAGATTCTCTTCCCTCCTCTCTCTGCACCTCCCTTCATAAATAAACAAATAAATAAATAGATAAATAAATAAATGTAAATAATTTCAACACCTCAGTAATAAAAAGGCAAATAAGCCAATTAAAAGGTTGGCAAGCAGGGTGCCTGGTGACTCTTGGTTTTGGCTCAGGTCATGATCTCAAGAGTCTTGGGATGATCCCACATCCAGGTCCTTGTATGGCCCACACCCAGTTTCGTGAGGAGTCTGCTTGTAATTCTCTCTCCTCTGTCCCTCCCCCATGTATATGCACACACTCACTCACTCTCAAATATTTTTTTAAAAGGCAAAACGTCTGAATATTTTCCAAGTATTTTCCAAAGAACACACACAAATGGCCAGTACCTTGCACATGAAAAGATAATTGACATCATTAGCCATCAAAGAAATCAAAATCATGACATACAGAACTTTACATGCATTAAGGTGATTTTTTTTTAAAGATTTCATTCATTTAGTTATTTAGTTATTTATTAATTAGAGCATGAGAGAACACAAGCAGGGGAAGCCAGGAGAGGGAGAGGGAAAAGCAGGCTCCCTGCTGGCACAGGACCCTGATGCTGGGCTCCATCCCAGGACCCTGAGGTATGACCTGAGCCCGAGGCAGACACTTAAACCACTGAGCCACCCAGGCCACCAGGTGCGCCCCCCCCC
>RCUC01068223.1:0-29796 GCA_003697995.1 Taxidea taxus jeffersonii
TATGTATATATGTGCGTATAGATGTGTGTGTATGTGTGTACATATATGTGTATGTTCAAGGGAGTATTTTAGAGTGTAGATTGCAAGGTAGGGTCTTTTTTTGACTTACACACGTTTGTTTTTTTTAATATCTTTTTTTTTTTTTTAAGAGAGAGAGTGTGTGAGCAAGCAGGGGGAGGGGCAGAGGGAGAGGTAGAGAGAGAGAATCCTGAAGCAGATTCCCTGCTGAGCCAGGAGCCTGACACAGGGCTCAATCCCAGGACCCTGAGATCACCACCTGAGCTGAAATCAAGAGTCGGCTGCTTAACCGACTGAGCCACCCAGATGCCCCTGACTTACACAAATTAAAGAACAAATTTAAGTCATTATTTCCAAATTGCTTGATTACAATCAAAGTCTGAATTTGCAGCCTCTCTTAAAGAAACCTGACGTTCTTGTAACATGGGCTTTTAGATCCATTTGACAAGAGCTGGCTGGAGCCGGCCCACAGCCATTCCCAGTCTGAGAGAACCTGCAGTGCCGGGTCACCCCAAACTCCATCATTCCCCAACATTAAGGCATTTTCTATGGCACAAGCGCAGCTTTTTTTCTTAGAGGTGCTATGAATTTCTTTGACTTTCTCTCTAATCGATTAAAAAACAAAATCTAGGCCAGGAGGCCAAGAAGCTGCTCAGTTATTCTCTCCCATTAATAATCACATACTCGGCCCCTGTGGGCATTAATGACCCCTGTTAGGGATGGTGGGGGGGTAGTATGCCTGGGTGACAGGGATATTAGCACATTTTTTTTTCTTTTAAATTTTAATGTTTAGGGGCACCTGGGTAGCTCAGTTAAGCATCTGCCTTTGGCTCAGGTTGTGATCCCAGGGTCCTGGGCTTGAGCCCCACATCAGCTCCCTGCTCAGCAGGAAGCCTGCTCCTCCCTCTACCACTCCCCCTGCTTGTATTCCTGCTCTCACCATCTCTCTCTCTCTCTCTCTCTGTGCCAGATAAATAAATAAAATTTTTAAAAGAAAAATTTCTTTAGGGGCACCTGGGTGGCTCAGTCATTAGACGTCTGCCTTCGGCTCTGGTCATGCTCCCAGGGTCCTGGAATGGAGCCCCACTCTGGGCTCCTTGCTCAGCAGGAAGCCTGCTTTCCCTCTCCCACTCCCCCTGCTTGTGTTCATGCTCTCGCTGTCTCTCTGTCAAATAGGTAAATAAAATCTTAAAAAAAAATTTTTTTTTTTTTAATGTTTAAGCATTCTTCACTAAAGCCAGGCCTTGGCTAAGCAACATTTTTTAAAAGATTTTATTTATTTATTTGACGGAGAGAGAGCTCGCAAGGAGACAGAGAGGCAGGCAGAGAGAGAGAGGGAAGCAGGCTCCCCACTGAGTGGAGAGCCCAATGCGGGCCTTAATCCCAGGAACCTGAGATCATGACCTGAGCCGAAGGCAGAGGCTTAACCCACTGAGCCACCCAGGTGCCCTAAGAATAACATTTTTTCTATATTAATTTATTCCATTTTTACAACAATGAGGTGGGTTCCATTGATATTCCTATTTACAGATGATGTCACCAAGGCCCAGCAGTATTGAGTGGCTTACACAAAGTCAATGGCAGATAAGGGTGGATTGTGGATTTGAACCCAAGTCTCTGTCAGTCCTCAGGGCCCAACTTCTTTCCACTAGGCTGAACTGTCTCTGTGTATGATTTTGTCTCTTTCTCTCCTGGCTGCCATTACCATGACAGGAATATTGTAAAACTGCTTTGTCGGTGTGGGTAGACAAATGAGAACAGGGGACCTGGGGTGGGGGGATCGCTTGCATGCACCTGCCTGTTTTCCCAGCCTGCACATCAGCAGCAAGATACATCTGCACCCTACAATCGAGGAGAAAGTAGCTGTCTTTCTCTCTGTTCACCCACAGGGAGCAGCTTTGTGGTGAGTGAAGGGAGCTACCTGGATGTCTCAGACTGGTTAAACCCAGCCAAGCTGTCCCTGTATTACCAGATCAACGCCACTTCCCCATGGGTGAGAGACCTCTGCGGGCAGAGGACAACAGATGCCTGTGAGCAGCTCTGCGACCCAGAAACTGGTGAGTCACGGGCTAGGCTGGGATGGAGGGAGAGAGGAGGCAGGCTGCAAGATGGCTTGCACACCTTGTGCCTGAAGAATCACGGCTTCTGAGCCACGGACGAGGGCTGTTACCTGAAGGCGCATCAGTTCCATTGGCAGTTAAAGTCTGTGCCGCCATCACTGGGCCCGGGAGAAAGTTCTACAGAACCACAGGATCCCAGAAGTAGAAAGGACCACAGGGAGCAACTGGTCTGGTTTAGCAAAGCAAGGTATCTGAACATCACCAGGCGTCCCTGAGCTCAGATCCTATTCACCTCTTACTAGCTGGATGTCCTTTGTCATTTTTTCCAGCTTTACTGAGATATAAGTGACATAGAGCATTCTGTAACTTTAAGGTGTGTGTTGTGATGATTTAATACATGTATATACTGTGAAATGATTACCATCTTAAGATTCATTAATGGCCCCATCATTTCATCTACCATTTTTTTTATGGTGACAGCGTTTAAGATCTACCTTCTTAGCAACATTCAAATACATGAAACAGAACATGAAACAGAATTGTTAATTGTTCACTGTATTGTACATAAGATCCCCAGGACTTACTCCCCTTAAATGGGGAGATGTTGGTCATAGGGTACACATTAGCTGGGTGTTCTTCAAAAAGACACTTCCTGTCTTTTTGACAGGAAGCAGAGAGTGAAAATAGCTTCTAACTCACAAGGCTGTTTTTAGGATTAAGTGAGATAATGTGTGGAAAGCCCCTGGTGTATTTATTTACTCATTCATTTGGCAGGTATGTATTGAGTAGGCAGATACTTGCCTAGGCATTGAGGATATAGCAGTGGGTAAAATAGGCATAATCTCTGTCCTGATTAAGTTTATATTCTAAGGAGACATTCAGTCTGCACTGTCTAACAGGGGTAGCCAGTAGCCACAGATGGCTATTTAAATTTAAATTAAGTAGAATTAAATGAATTCAGCATTTGCTTCCCCAGTCATATTAGCCATCTATCAAGTGCTGTGTAACTCCATGTGACCAATGGCTACCTGTTGGACAACTCAGATGTAGAACATCCCCAGCCCTGCCAAAAGTTCTGTTGGACAGTGCTGCCACAGACAAATGGGGAAGTGTATGTACTGTGTCAGGTGATGGTGCAGCATAGGGGATGCTAAGTTGGGAGTGGTTACATGCAGTGGAGTGGAGCCGTGGTTACATGCAGTGGTCAGGGGAGGCTTCTCTGAGAAGGGGACATTTGAATTGGGGCACCCCGAGACTAAGAGGGAGGAAGCCATCGTGACTATCCAGGGGGGATGGGATTCTAGGCGGAGGCAATGACAAGGGTCAGCATGTTGTAGCAGGAGTTCAGGAGGGTGCCATTGGTTCAACAGGACGAAGAGTGTGGTTGGATGGAGGTGAGAGAGGAGAGGAGTAGGAGGCAAATATGAAAAGCAGAAGATTGTGTGGGAGTGGCTGCAGGGAGTTATCTAGGATGACAAGAACTTAGGATTTCACTCTGAGTGTGATGGGATGCCATTGGAGGATTCTAAGCCCAAGGAGCAACATGATGTGGCCTGCATTTTAACAGAACCTCTCTGGCTGGTGCCTGGCAAATTGACTACACATTCAAGGGTGCTATTTTATCTCAGTGTAGGCAGGAGTGGGCAGTGGCTTAACCCACAGAGTTAAGGGGGAAAGATGGTCAAATTCAGGACATGTTCAGAAGGTAGGTTTGACTGGGCTCATTATTAGATATGAAAGGTGAGAAGTAGAGAGGGGTCAAAAATGATTCCAGATGATTCATTCTGGAAGTGCATGAATGGACATCTCTTTCATTGAGTCAGAGGATGCTGTAAGAGGGTCAGGATTGAGGTGTGGGAGATCAAGGGTACCATTTGGGATGTAAGTTCAAGATGACAACTAAACATCAAGTAGAGATAGAAAGTAGACATTGGGGTCCAAAAGTCCAGTTCAAAGAAGTTGTAGCTGGAGATAGAAATGTGTGAGTCAACAGCATAGACTTGGTATTTAAACCCAGGAGACACTGTCTTATTTATAGTAAATGCTTAGAAAATGGACCATCTCTTCTTCATCCTTGTTGTTCAGTAAATGCTGGCTACTAATGTCTACAAATAGGGAAATAGGAGTTAGAAGAGAGTTGTCAAGATATCAGAGCAAGTCAGAAATGAAACTTCTTGCTCCCAGTCCTATGCTCTTCCTTACAACTTATATTGCTATAGTCTCTCTGGAACTTCATCTCTTTCTTCATTAACAAGAGTCTGGCCATCTTGCCTGGAAAATCCATTGCATATTGCCCATGGGAGGGCTCTCAGTGTCCCAGGTCAAGGGTGTGCTCCCTCTATCCTAGCTCTCCTCCACTTCTCCATGGGGCAACAGTTCAGGAGTGAAGAGAGAGCTTCTCCAGGCTAACCCTTGAGTCCCTGCAGAGCTAGGCAAGGATTTGGTTTTCTAACCACCATCCCCTCTTATCTTTTAGCTGGGAGCCTGTTTAGACACATTTCTGCAGCCTTTACATAGGTCTATTGGGGAAGCCATTTGGAAAAAGCAATGTAGCTCTAGTGTACCATTTGACCAGACAGCTGAATCTTCTTTCTCTTAATTAAAACATTTAAGCTTTAAGGCACTGTCACCCTAAGCAGTACCTCTTTATTCCCAAAACACAGACATAAACACACACACATACACACATGCAGGCACACACACAAACACACTCTTGGTTATCCTCACACAACAGCCAGGGAAGCCCTTATGGAATTATGTGCCTCTGGATCTGATCCTGTGTATCCTCCTTTTTTCTTTTCCTTTCCTTAAAAAGCAAGCAAAGTTATTAGTGGGAGGGCTCACCACCTTCTCTTCCCTGCACAAAGCCCTCCCCCCCATGAGAGTGGTGAATTCCTGAGGGTCTGACCTTTTGGTTTCCCAGCTGATTTGTCTTCAGGTGCAGCTTCGTTGTTTCTGATCTTTTCTGTTAGCTGCATGCTTGAGGCCACAATTCCAAACAGTGGATCATTCAGGAAGTAGGCATGTGTTAGCCAGTTTTGGAAATGATCAAATCTCCCACCAATATCCCCTAGAATCACACACACACACACACACACACACACACACACACACACCCCTGCAAAGCTGAAAATGCTACTAGAATCCACTGGGTTGACCTTCTCAACCTTATCACTGGCAATATTGACGCAGGAGAAGAAAAGTGAGAGGATCAAAGTTGCATAGCTAGCAGATAGAGAGCCAGGATTCCAACTCATGACCCTGTGCTCTTAACCAATGCTTCTCAAGCCTCTGCAGGTCTAGTGTGGGTTTAAGACTGCACATTTCTATAAAGCTACCAACTATTGCTGATGCTTCTGGCCAAGCACAACTCTTGATGCACCGAGACTCTGCATAGTCCTTCCTCTTCCTCCCAAATAGTCCTCTCATTTTCCACATGAACAGAAGTCCCAGCTGCTGTATTTGTTAATTTATTTATGTGACAAAGCTGTGCTCATGTCTGTCACTTTATTTTGTACCTCTTTTTGCCCCATGCCTTGGACTCTAAGTACACTGAGACCTGTAATTCCCTGGAGGTACCATACCCTCTCATGACTACATCCCTTTGACGATCTGTTTCCTCCCTCTTGAAATGTCTTTCTCCCCACTTTTACTGGGAGATCAAGGGTTCTTTTTTATTTCCATTCCATTCAGCCCAAACCCCTGGCTATACTGAGGAGCTCTCCTCTCTGCTCTCATAGCCTCTGTACTGTCACCAGACTGTAAGCTTTGTTAATGGCTGGTGAAAGGGGATTCAAAACATGTGTCTTGCTTATCTCTGTATCTTTAAAACTTAGCCTATTGCTGGGGCACCTGGGTGGCTCAGTGGGTTAAGCCTCTGCTTTCAGCTTAGGTCATGATCTCAGGGTCTTAGGATTGAGCCCCACATCGGGCTCTCTGCTTCCTCCTCTCTTCCCTCTCTCTCTGCCTGCCTCTCTGCCTACTTGTGATCTCTCTCTGTCAAGTAAATAAATAAAATCTTAAAAAAAATAAAACAGCCTATTGCTAACATATAATTAGTGCACAGAAAATCATGAAAGGATGAAGGAAGGAAGGAAATTTTCTTGAAATAATTTTATATACCAGTTTTTAGTTTATTCCTCCATATCTACTTACATATGAACTCAGATTAAATATTTCCCAGCTCTAGAGAAATTAGGTCACTAGGAACCATCCAGTAGCCAGACAAGCTAGAAGGCTCTGGCTTCATCCTTGCTTTCAGCCACATCCCTGAGAGCACTGTCCTTGTGGTCTTCCCTCTGTTCATATTCATAATAGTCCTTTCAAACACCCCATGCAAAGTTAGACCTTCTGACTAGAGTTCCGTCTCCTCTTCTCTACCTGAAATGTCTCCCATTCTCTAATCATCTACTTTGTAAAATTCTATTCATTGATTACCTCTCCTTTCCTCTTGGTAGAATGGATGACTTCCACAGTATCATCAGAGTTCTCTGTTGACCAAAAATCTGATTAAAACTTGAGTTATTGTTTGGGAATTTGCCTACCCTGCTAAAATTTAAGCTCCTTAAAGCAGGGACTCTATCTCATTTACTTCGGTATCCTTCCCACCCCAATGTCCAACGAAGCACCCTACTCTTACAAGTCACTCAAGGCATACATGGATGGGACTATATACAGGTAAGGAGTGGAAATGGGAACATTAGATCCCTGAATATATTTTTATGGGTCTTGACTCCAACCTATTTTGAAAAATGTATTTCAATTTGTTAGATTCAATTCAAGCAAGATTTTCTTAATTCCACAACTCATAAGTCTTGTGTGTTAAGTGCTGTGGGAAATCACAGACAAATTGGACAATGTTCCTGCCTTCATGGATTTCACATTTTCACAGGGATAAAAATAATATGCTCATATATAGCTATTATAAAAGACAAAATGTGGGATAAATCAAGAACAAGCATTAACAAAGTAGCTCATGCCTGGAGAAAAGGGAGAAATGTATTCTGCATGGGGATTTCAGGAGATATGTCATGGAGTGCATGACCTTTTAGCTGAATCTGGTAGAATCAGTGGGGTGGATTAGTAGGAGTGGTCCTTTCACCGGGGGATCTTAATGATTGAAATCAAGAAGAAGAAAGTTTAGAATCATTCCAGGAACCAGAAAGCAGTGTATATGGGCTGGCATCTAGAGAATGTGTTACACATGAGGTGGTGGAGGAGAGACAGGTGATGAAGTTGGAAAGGTAAGATGAAGAGAATTCACAGAGAGATAATGACCAGAAGATTATGAAAAGCAGTAAGGGATCTAGTAAGACTATATTGGTCATTGGAAAAGGGAAACTACCTTCCATATCTGTCTAACTGGTTGGGGGAACATCTAACTGTCCAAGTGATTAGCTGGGCCTCTGCTCCCTTGCCTCTCATTGGGAATTAGACTATGGGGAAGTCGTGGAAAAAATCCCCAAACCCCTCTACACTCTCAGGCTTTAGATCTGTCAAAAGTGACTTTGCAGTAAGCTCCTCCTTCTGCGGGTGGGATTCATTGGACTGAACAAAGTCATAGAGTCCCAACATTGTTCATCATGTCATAAAGCTTTAGGGTATGTGTCAATAGGAAGGATAATTCATCTAAACTGACCAAGAAGAAAGAGAGAAGTGGGGATGCAGTGCTGCTGAAGAATATATAATGGCGATGATGCATGGACGAACCTGGCCAGGTTTTCCTGGCCATGTGCCATAGCCCAGCTCAAGTATGTTCTTCCAGGGATTTCAACAATTACTACCACCCACAGGGCTGATTATGTAATTGGATATATGGTGTGCTGGAGCTGGCCTGTATGACAACTCATGGGACTCATGAGAGTTGATTGTTATCATCTCTTCCCAACTCTTTGCCTGGTGATGTCATGTAAATAGCCTGAAAATTGGTTATAATAAAGGGATTTATATCAACAAAATTGGTTAATGTTACCAATCATAGCTGATGTTCTTTGGAAAGTGAGTCATTAAATGTTTACCTTCATGATGAATGGATTGAGAACAAACTGATTCAGGACCAAGGCAAGGAAGGGCTTCATTGAAGGCTTAGAGAAGGCCTGGCAGTGTTGCCAGAGGGTGGCTACCATCACACTTCATCTCTGAGGACAGAAGCAAATAGTCAAGAACTACATGCAATGGTCCCATATGATGCAGTGCCAGAATGTTGAAATGATCAGACTTTGGTTCTTCAGAATGTCACCATGGGTAGACCTTTGGTGAAACAGCTTTACTAAAGCTCTGCACATGTGTGATATCGGGCTAAATTCTGTATATAAAATCTTTGACAGTATGGCTTCAAACCACACAAAGCAAGTAAGGGCAGAGCACTAATACATTTAATCACTAATTCATTCATTCATTTCTTTATTTATTCATTCAAGAATTTAGTGAACCAGAGTAGAATTGGAATAACCTTTTGAGTCAGACCAGGTTCAAATTTTTGCTTCTCTATTTACTGGTAGTAGGGCTTTGGGAGAGTCATTTAATATATTTAAAACTAGGGGCGCCTGGGTGGCTCAGTGGGTTAAGCCTCTGCCTTTGGCTCAGGTCATGATCTCAGGGTCCTGAGATCGAGCCCCGCATCGGGCTCTCTGCTTAGTGGAGAGCCTGCTTCCCACTCTCTGTCCGCCTGTCTCTCTGCCTCCTTGTGATTTATTGTGATAAATAAATAAATCTTTAAAATATATATATATATTCAAACCTATTTTATATGTATAAAATAAGAGTGAGTCTTATTTGGCAGCGTGCTGAAAAATCACATTTCAAATACACTCAGCACACCTAATGTATGGTGGACACTCAGAACCATAGTGTGTGCTATTAATTCTATAATCAGTTATGTAGTCTCTAGGGCCTTCATGTAATTAATTCAATATATTTTTCAATTAAATTGATAAATTTTTCATTAGACACCCCTAACCCAGCATTGTGCACTGGGTTAAATTATTTAAGAAGAAAATAAGATGTTGTCTCTGACCTCTAGGAGCTGACCACCTGACAGAGAAACTTACCATAACATGGACATTCCTGCCTGATGCCTTTTATTTAGTTCTTGTGTTACTTTTAGTTCTTGTGTTACTTTTATTTAGTTCTTGTGTTACTTTTAGTTCTTGTGTTACTTTATTTAGTTCTTGTGTTAGTTTCTTGTGTTATTTAGTTCTTGTGTTACTAATTAGTGCAATGAGAAAAGTCCAGGGTCTCAATCCTGGTGCCAGCTTGGCCACAAATTTGTCACTTGACCTTGAGTATGGCATATGTTCTGAACTTCATATTCATACTCTTCAACAAAGAAATTAGTGGAAACAAGTTTTTTTTTTAAAGATTTTATTTATTTATTAGTTAGAGAGAGAGAGAGTGCACGAGCACAGGCAGACAGAGAGGCAGGCAGAGGCAGACGGAGAAGCAGGCTCCCTGCTGAGCAAGGAGCCAGATGTGGGACTCGATCCCAGGATGCTGGGATCATGACCTGAGCCGAAGGCAGCCACTTAACCAACTGAGCCACCCAGGCGTCTCAGTGGAAACAACTTTTAATGCAAGAAGGATCCCTAGTGATCATCTAGTCTGATCTAATGAGGAGACTGAAGGCCACTGAGGCTAAGCAAGTTGCCCAGTGTCACTCAGTAAATTAGTGGCAAGATATGATTTACAACCCTAAATAATTCCTAAGATACTTCTCAGCTCAAAATTCATGTTTCTATGACCTTTTGAGCACTAATAACTTACAGCATAAGTATGATTGAAACAATTTGTAAATGGCATTTAAAGCAGATTGAATTTTCTTTTCAAATTGTTATGAACTTCAGTCATGTTCCCCATCATATTCAGTTTATTTTCATGTCTTCAGCAGCCACTTTTCATTTGCAATAAGATATCAAATAAGAATACACTGAATGTAGTTATGTCACATATATATATGTCTCATATTTTTTAAAGATTTTATTTATTTACTTGACAGGGAGAGAGATCACAAATAGGCAGAGAGGCAGGCAGAGAGAAAGGGAAGCAGGCTTCCTGCTGAGCAGAGAGCCCAATGCAGGGCTCAATCCCAGATGCTGAGATCATGATCTGAGCTGAAGGCAGAGGCTTAACCCACTGAGCCACCCAGGCACCCCTATATGTCTTATATTGTACTAAATATTTCTAATGTTTATAGATTACTCCTTTTATTTACTAAGCCTTGTATTATTTTTTTAAAAGATTTTATTTATTTATTTGACAGACAGAGATCACAAGTAGGCAGAGAGGCAGGCAGAGGTGGCGGGGGGAAGCAGGCTCCCTGCCGAGCAGAGAGCCAATGTGGGGCTGGATCCCAGGACCCTGGGACCATGGCCGGAGCCGAGGCTTTAACCCACTGAGCCACCCAGGCGCCCCTAAGCCTTCTATTATTAAAGTTTAATGGGACACAAGGACTTTATGAAGTTGTAAATTCAAGAATTTACAGAGATGGAGAATGTCCCTGCCTTGAAGGATATTGTAACATGGGTGTTTCCAAGTGCCAGACATGTAGGATTTAAGTAAATTAGTACATAGGTGAGGTTCACAGTTAAATAAATTGAGATTTATCTATAGAGAGTCAGCTTCCTGGCAGACCAAAGAGGAGAGATTTTTATATGAGAAGTCTTATTAAATCTTGTCATATGTTCATTGTGCTTATTGCTGTAGCTCAGTCACTGAAACAGTTCCTGACTCAACACATCTTTTCTTGGATGAATGAATGAATGCATGCATGCATGAATGAATGAATGAATGAGAGAGAAGCAAGTTTCATTTGGTGAAATGTCAGGATTTGATCAATGGGTTCAGTGCATGGTTCTGGTGTCAGGACCATGGATAGCTCTCTAGGCTTTGACAGTGGTATTAGGTTAAGGGTTTTACTATTTTACCTGGTACAGCTCTCTTCTGAAAGTCCCCTTCTCCTTTGAGATGGGTACCACTAATCTTTTTTGAACTCAGGTAAAATAAGCTCTATCCTTTATTGATTCTGGGTTAGTACAACTATGTTCTAACTCCAGTAGGTCTCAACTAGGGAAGTCAAGCCTCCATGAAGTGAGTCACTCTTATCCTCAGAATTCATAATGCTCTCTACTTTACCATTCCTTGGTCCTGAACTTTAATAGACCCTGAATTAAACAAAACTCATTTAAACTTATTGTCAATTAATGAACCCTGTGCCTCGTGATTCAGACATGTGAGATAATGAAATCAAACTTTAAAAAAAAACTTCCAACAGAAGCCATTCAAACAACAACAAACTGAGTTTTTTTTTCTTGTTTAAAGGCCATGAAATGAATGTTAGCCTTAAAATCCCATTTATCTCATCAGATTGATTCATTTGATGTCAGTTATTGCCAATATATTATAGGTGGGGGTGTTAGACAATGGCTAGAGATAACTTAGAGTTAAGAGAGGCACGGTGAAGTTTTGGTACGATATCCAGGAGTGCATGAAGACTTGGCTAACAGTGACAACATCTGCAATTTATTATACCTTTACTGTGTACCAAGCATAATTGCTGCAGCTTTCTATAACTATCTTGGGCTTAATAACAACACATCTATATAGCTATTGTTGCTTCCACTTTCCATACAAGAAACTATGTCTTAAAGTTGGTTGAATGAAACTTCTAAGGTCATATATTTGCTAAGTATCACAGCTGGGACTTGGATCCAAACTGGGTAAGAAGCTACTGTTTGAGGAGTCCGTGTTTGAGAAGTTTGCTTAGCACTGAGAAGAGAGAGGCATTCTGGCATTCTCTCCTTGATAGGTATTTGCAGAGAATTCTCAGAGGTAGGCATGAATCCTTTGGACAAAGAATTTAGAATAAGTTGACTTGAAAAAATAAAAGGACCCAATTGGATTGGGGATAAGGGAGACATGCAGAAGTCAGGGTTGGAACTGTGACAGCATTTATGAGTTGTAGGGAAACCATTTTATATTTCTATTCAGGAGTCTTCCTATATTTCGTTTAGATGTGTTGTAAAATGTTACGTTGTAGAAGAGGGTTGAGATCTTTTGAAGAAGAACAATTTGTATCAAAGATGAGGTCATAAAATCTCAGAAAGCCCACAACAGAAAGCAGCAGGACTGACTTCACATATTTGGAAGGGCAAGAAGGTTAGAATGGGCTGCAGAAGAGACTGAAAATGTTTTCTCACTGGGAACTTACCAGCCTCACTGAAAGTCCAAGGTAACCTTGGCTTCTGAACTTGAAAGAAGGAGGTTGTGAGAGATTCCAAGTATCATCTGGTAAAGTTGCAAATGGTAAAATAACTTGAGGTATCTCTGATTATGACTGCTGGGATGAATGTGCCAAAAAGAAGGGAAGCTCTCCACTTTTAAGACTAGTTTCATCGCCAAAAATATAATTTACTGGCATTTAAATTAGAGACTATATTTAATTTTATTCAACAAG
The DNA here is from genome assembly GCA_003697995.1 of Taxidea taxus jeffersonii. Classification (NCBI taxonomy): domain Eukaryota; kingdom Metazoa; phylum Chordata; class Mammalia; order Carnivora; family Mustelidae; genus Taxidea; species Taxidea taxus. Next base: position 12,529 of record RCUC01068223.1, read on the forward strand.
CATATTACAAAAATAGATTGGTGTCTCTATAAATGGTACCTGCCCTACTATTTTAAAAAAATCAGAAATTTCTAAATATATCTGGAAATGAATACCTTATGACCAGTAAACTATCAAGAAACAAAAGTATGGAAAAGGAAGATGATGGTAAAATAGAGGTGGGGGCTGGGAGTGTTCACACCCATACCGTGAAGTGTTCCACACTGGGTAGTGGTCAGTCATGTCCAGCAGCCATTTTGGCAGGTCTTCGCAGGTTCTCTTCCCTCTGCATGCAACAGTCTGGTCCCCGCCTGCCCTCACTCCTTATAAGCCTTAGTCTTCCCTTTATTCACTCCTTATCCTTCCTGGTTCAGCTTAAGTGTCTCATCCTCAGGTTTTTGCTGACCATCTACACTTAGTTTTCCCTATGTTTTATGGAATATTAGTATACCTTATTTTCCTTTAAATAATGATAATAATATAATAATAATGATAATAATACTGCCCATTGTGCAGTACAAAATATATCTCTGTGGACTTCGCATATATCATTTAATCCCTTTAATAGCCCTAGAAGGTAGATACAATCATATTTTAACTGAACAAGGCACAATCAGATACATGTGCCAATATTTTGCATACCATGGAGAAAAAACCCATTAAGATATTAATAACACAAGTCCTCATTTCAAGGATATGAAAATATGGAAAACCATGTGTCTTAGATTTGGTGTAATTGAGGCACCTGGGTGGCTCAATCGTTAAGCATCTGCCTTTGGCTCAGGTCATGATCCCAGGGTCCTGGATCAAGTGCTACATTGCGTCCCTTGCTTGGTGGGAAGCCTACTTCTCCCTCTTCCACTTCCCCTGCTTGTTTTCCCTCTCTTGCTGTTTTTCTCTCTGTCAAACAAATAAAAAATCTTAAAAAAAAGAATTGGCATAATACCTTATTATTACCGTTTTACAGATGAGGAGACTGAATCACCTTAGTTAATGGATTTTCCCAACACTACATATCTAGGAAGTGGTAGAGTCTAGTTTGGAATCCTAGAACTTGGGCGTGAGAGTGTATCCTCTTAACCCCTGATCTGAGTTATCAGTACAGAAACACAGTATCTAATTATATATTTATTTGTATGATTCTGTGTTCAAGTCCTAGCTCTCCAAGAGACCATATGCTCTGTAAAGACAAAGATGGCACCTGTGATGTATACTGCTTAACCCCAAGCCCAGCACATTGTCTAATACACTGTCAGTGTTTAATAATGAATGATGGAAGGAGTGAATGAAAGAAGAGACATTGGGTTTAGAAACAAATTCCTTGGGCTTCACTACTGGATTTGCAGTTTTGACTAATAGTGTGACCTTTGACATGTCACTTTGTTCTCTGGGCCTCTGTTTCTCTATTTATAATACAAGAGGAAATTACAGTTGACTTTGAACAACACAGGTTTGAACTGTGCAGGTCTGCTTACATGCAGAATTTTTTTTTTTTTTTGAGAAATGCAATATGGTACTCTAGATGTATTTTCTCTTTTTTATGATTTTCTTAATAACATTTTCTTTTCTCTTGTTTATTATAAGAATACAGTATATAATGCATATAACATGCAAAATATGCATCACTTGACTATGTTTAATTAGTAAACCTTCCCACAATTAAGTTTTTGGAGAGTCAAAAATTATACATGGATTTTTCAACTGTGCCTGGGGGCTGGCAACCCTATCCCTCATGTTGATCAAGGATCAGCTGTACATTGGGTTTTCTCTGAGTGCCCTCCAATTTTTAATGTGTATTGCAAATATGCATTTAAGGCCAATGCTCTGCCCAGCATTAAACTAGATAAAACATATTAAACACTTAGCACAATACCTGGTACACAAAGCTCAATGAACATTAAGTATTGTTATAGCTGTGGTCAAAACATGAATTGAATGAAATGAGAATTGTGGGATTCAAAAAGCAAAACAAAGCAAAACAGAACAGTTACTGTGAGCCTTAGGAGTCGTGTAGGGCTTCCTAGAGGGGCAGGGGCTAGACTTGGATCGTGAAACAAAACAGTGTTTGTGATGGAACTGCTGTGTCCAATATGGCACCTACTAGCCATATGTGGCTATTTAAATTAACATGTAAATTAATTCACATCACATTTCAAGGGTCCACTAGCCACATGTGGCTAGTAGCTGCCATATTGGAGACCATAGATATAGAACATTTCTAGTAAAGCAAATTCACTTGGACAGTGCTATGACAGAGTGAAGAATAGAACTACATTTCATATATATGTCACTTGAAATTATTTATTGAGTGACAGGGCTGTGCTAGGTGTGGTGCTATGCACTGATGGAGCTTAGTCTAGGGGTCTGCAAACTACAGCCCACAGGTCAACTGCTGTTTCTCATCAAGTTTTATTGAAGCACAGCCATGCTCATTAGTTTACATACTGCTTATGACTGTTTGCTACAGTAGCAGGGTTGAGAAGTCATGACTCTGTGGCTTGCAAAACCTTAAATATTTACCAAATGGGCCTTTGCAGGAAAAATTTGCCAGCCCCTGGTCAGCCTGGCAGATACATTGACATCTGAGTTAAAGAACTGGTTTTAGTATTTACTCATTCATTCATATGTTTTTCATTTAACATTCAACTGGTATTTATTTCTCAGTCATCTAATTTAAGCAGGATGTAAGCCAATGACAGAATGAACACAATAGATTAAAAACTGTGGCTATCATGGAGCTCATGTTCTAGTGGGAGCGGGGAACACACAGATAATTAGAGTAAATGTAATAACAAATAAATCGTATCCTATGTTAGAAGATGATTTTTTTTTAAATAAAGAGGCTGCAGGAAGAGTGGGCTGTAAATGAGAAGGAGACGGGTGGTTGCGAATTTAAGTAGGGTATTCACGGTAGGCATGACTGGAGAAGTGAGGAAGGAAAGCATGCTTTGTGGATATCCGGGGAAAGTGAAGTCCAGGTTGAGGAAATTGCCAGTGCAAAGGCTCCGAGAGCAGATTACGCCTCATGCATTTGAGGAAGATCACGTAGGAGAAGGTTCACGGGCTTCACTGGATACTAAGTGACTATTAGGAGCTGGGGTCAGAGAGGGACCAGAGAACCAGAGCCTTGTAGGACATTGTAAGAACATTGGCTTTCAACCTGAGCTCAGTGAGAAGCCACAGGGGCATTCTGACCTGAGGACTAATATCATTTTACTTACTCTTCAAAGGATCTCTCTGGCCACTCCACTGAGAACAATCTATAGGGAGTAGGCAAGAGTAAGAGCAGGGGTCTGCTTAGGAGACCCATATGATTAGCCAGGCTAGAGATGATGGTGGCTTGGGTCAGGGTAGTTGCCGTGGTGGTGGAAAGAAGTTACTGGAATTAAGATACTGAATTTCATTCATTGCAGTGATTTAGTGAGCACCAATTACATGCCAGGCATTGTGCCCAGTGTTGGGGATAATAAGCAAAAGGAGCTGCCATCTCTCTCCCTTGGAGTTTTCTAACAAATTGGTTTCTTACTTTTAACATCAGAAATGAGGAATCCAATGCTATGTTCCCATAATGTGTTTGAGATCCAGGACCAGTTTTCACACTGTTTCTAAAGGCCCAGGAGAGGATGACACTGTCTTAATCTGCTTGGGCTGTCATAACAAAGTATCACAGACTGGTGGCTTGCACAAAAGAATCTTCTAATCTCACAGCTCAGGAGGCTGGGAAGTCCAGCATCGAGATGCCACCGAATTGTTTCCTGGTGAGAGTTCTTCTCCTGCTTGTGGACTTCTTGCCTTCTTCCTGACTTCTTGACTTCTGTCTGTGACCTCACATGACCTTTCTGCAGTGTGTGTGTGTGCAGAGAGTGTGAAATCTGTCTCTCCTCTGCTTTCTATGATCCCATCACAGGGTCCCTGCTTCAGGACCTCATCTAACCCTGATTGCCTCCCAAAGGCCCCACCTCCAATACCATCATGTTGAGTGTTAGGGGCTTCAACATATGGATTTGGACAGACACAAACATTTGGACGGTGACAAACACCAATGACTTGGGATGACAGAAGTGAGCAAGTGACACAAATATGCATCATAAGTGAGGGCTGAGCAGAGAGTTTCTGAGCATTGTGCCAAGCAGGGCTGGGACTCCAGGAGGTGATGGAGGTGGTTCTGGCACAAATGTAAGGAGGCATGCATCCAAGGGTGTCAATCATGCATTGCACAGCCCTGAGTGCCCCTTAAACTTGGAGGAGGTATTAACTCATGACAGTGGCCTCTCCAACTTTCCTCCTAGGAAGCCTTGAAGATTTTCCTGAAGGGCCCTCTTGGGGAATCAAAGAGCCAAGAGGTCCAGGCTGGGAAGAACCACATGGACCATCCAGTTGAACTCCCTTTTTCTACAGTAGATGAGGTTGGGGTTCCTAGAGGGTCAGGGATTTGCTCAAGTCATTCAGGAAGTTCATGGCAGAGTAGAGGTCTCCTGACCACCATGCTTGCTGAAGCTTGATTTCTCTATCTTCTGAGAACCACATAAGCAGACAATCTTTTATTTTTATCCTTGGAATGGAGGCCTCCAGCTGAGCCAAGGCCTTCAAAAGTCTTACAACATCTGAAGGTGGTATCAGCTTCTGGCAGTGTTGGGGTTTTGTTTTTGGTTTTTTTCAGGTTTTTCTTCTAGACTTATGATCCTATCCACCCATTCATGCAAAGAAGTGTTTCCGTGCAGGCCATCTGGGGCATGGTGAATTCCCCGTCAGCTTCATTAACGTCTTTTTTTCACAAACGTTGACTGAGACCCAAAGCTGAGTCAGTCACGAGGGAGGGAAGCAAATGAGACACGTGCTACCACCTCCATTTCCTCAAAATCAAGCTACCCCCAGCGTGGGCTGTTTTGTTTTCGGAAAGGTAGTCAGAGGAAAAGGGAAAAAGGGAAAGCACTAAAGTCAGGACAGCCTGGGTTAAAATCTTGGCTCTGTCTGAAACTATTGGTGCAGTTTTGAGCAAATTGCTTAATTTTCCCCCAAGCTTCAATTTCCTGCTTGGTATTCATCTTTGTTAGGTTATTGTGACGATTGTAATCATTACAAAGTACCTGCTACATAATATGGCAAATATATGTGTTCAACAAATGGGAATTATTGAATCAGGGGCAAAAAGAACCCCCAGTGTTGACAACACTTAAGCCACAAAAGTCTTAATCATGACGGAATGGAAGGCATGGTGACAGATTTCTGAACAGAAGCAGCCTCCACAAAACCATTTGAAACACAGCACTTAGTAATAGCTCTAGCCTTTTCTGGTTATTTGATGAGAGCCTGCCCATTAGACCACTGCCCTTTCTCTTCTCCTAGACGGAAGGCAGCTTACATTTCAATGTAGGGGATTAAAGGTCTCTAAAAAAGAGAAGGGTGTGTTTGCATGTGTGTGTGTGTGTGCGTGCATGTGTGTGCATTTATCAGCCTGGCCTTTTGGTTACTTTTTGTTAAATGGTCTTTTAATTAAAATTTCAATAGATGGGTTTCTACCAGACAACAGGGGTCAGGAGGTGTATGGATTTTATGCTGATCACACCAAGACTGTCCCTCAGGACAGGGCATCCAGGAATTCAAGATGCCTCAGGCAAGTCAGGTGAGGTCAGGTGGCCTCACTGGACCACCGAATGGTCCACTGGCATCTTTCAAATGCCCCCAAATGGACTTAGTAGTAAAGCCTGACTCCCTGGCTTTACTTCACTCCCCAAGTGAAGCCTGGTGCAGGCCACTTGGACACACCATTGCTTAATTTTAATGATTCATGATGATTTTCCATCATATACCAGTAAATGTACCATAAAAACATTTTGTGAAAGAATGTGTGTCTTAGTAATGGGAACCTGTGCCATTCTGTAATTAAATCCTTGCCGGAACGTGGGGGCTCCCTGGGGTAGGGGGGGAGGGGCAGAGACTGAGTCAGGGATTGAGGGGGTTTCCTGGGGTGGGGGTGGCTGAGGGGGTAGAACGTGGGGGAGGTGAAAGGGGGCAGCCTGGGTAGGGATGAGGAAGCAGGGCCTGGGGTAGAATGAGGAGGAGGACCCTTCAAGAGGGGTAGAGGGACAGGGCCTGAAGAAAGTAAAGAGGTGGGGCCTGGGGAAATGTACAGGGGGTGGAGCCTGGGTAGAGGTAAAAGGTTGGGGGGAACCTGGGAAGGATAAGTAGCAGGGCCTGGGGAAGGGGGTGGAGGCTATGGTGTGTGCTTGTGTGAGATTGGGACTAAGAGAGCAGAACAGATGGGAAGTGAAGGGAAAGATGGAGAATGAGAAATTTTTTTTTAAAAAAAGGAGGAAGAAAAGTAGGGGGAATGGAATTAACAGGATGTGAATATATTCTTTGCTCTAGGCACCTTTACCTATCGTATCTTCTCTAATCATTACATTAACCCTCGAAGTAGACAGACTATCCTTGTTTTGTCTCTTTCATGGACGAAGTGGGTCTGGGGATTTAACCTGCACCTGTCTGACTTAAATTTAAGTTCTTTCCACTGTAGAGGGCTACAAAGGAAAGAGGCTTATAGAAAGGAGAACAGTGAGGAATATAGAGGCACACCCAGAGAGAAAGGCAAAGGCAGAAAAGCTGAGACCAAAGAGGGAAACTGAGGCAGGAGTCTATGCACAAAGATGGAGAAACAAAAAGTGAGACAGAGAAGAGGGGAAGAGAGAACCGTCAAACAGAGAGAGAGCCAAGAAAGGTGGGGGGAGAGCAAGAACGTGAACATGAATACAATCAGGAGTGAGATTAGGAAAATGAAAATGAGCTGGGTTCAGCTGAACATACACATTATGTAAAACGTTATAATATTCCAGATGGAAGTACTGGAAATGACAGTCCTCTAGTTTCCTGGAGAAGCTATAGCTGTGTGACTCTGACCATCTGCCTAGAACCGAGGCTGAGGTCACTCTGAGGAAGAGACCCTTCTGAGCAGAGTGCAGAAGTCACAAGCTGTCCACCAGTTCTCTTGGTTTTTCCTCCAGTTCGTCACTAGCCAGAGGCAAAGGCTCCGGCCTCGTGGTACCCGGTCCACCTTGCTTTAGGGGATGGATGGCTCAGGCAGGACACATTCGTGTGTGTGGCCCATTATACTCGGTGCACATCTGGAAAATCATTATTCCTTCTCACTTTAATATTATAAATGAGATTTGATTTTAAATCACAAAGATAGCTGGTGCTTGGAAAAAAAAAACTATCAGTGCGTCTCTTTTGTAGAGTGAAGAACTCTTCTGCAAAATGAATAATTACCCTCTGCTTAATCTATTTTGTATATTTCACTTTGCTGGTTCGGGTTTTGTGCAAGTGGGAAACAACTGCATTATTAATCATCATGTGTCCTGAATAGAATCGTATATTTTATCCTTACCGCATCCTTGTGAATGGGACAGGACAGGACTTATGTTTCCCGTCTTCTGGGGAAGAAGGATGAGGCTCAGAGAGATGCAGGATCTTGAACAAGTCCTCCTATCAGCTAGTGGAGACATAGAGCCGAGGGGCCCACGGAATGACAACCACATAGTCTCATCTCATCTACACCCCTGTAAACTCTAGTAGAGGCATGGTGAGCAGCCAGGCAGAGCCACCATAGTGGGTCAGGCTGAGTGACAGGCACGATCATGCTGAACTCCTCCATCCTACCTGGGACAGTGCCCGAGAGCTGTGGCTCCAGAGTGAGGCAGAATGGGATTCGAATCCTGATCCTGTTAATTTCTTATGGTGCAAACTGAAGGCCAATTGTTTAAACCCTGGGGGCTTCAGTTTCCTCATCTGTAGAGTCAGGACATATCCCCTTGCTTCACAGAGTGCCTGGATGGATTAAAGTTGAGAAGGTCGATCAAATACGTCATGCAACTCTTAGCCTTTTCCTTTTCCCAAATTACAGCCGAGGGGTCCAAGATAAGAGCTATGGACGCAAAAGAACATGAAAGCAGCCAACTGTTTAGTAATAATCATAGCAATAGCAGGCCGTGTTTATGGAGCTCATACTGGGGATAGAACATTGTGGACATTGTTCAGTGAGAGGGGCAGACCTGGCCAAGCTTGTAGAACTGAGGAAATAGAGTCTTAGCAAGAGACACAAAATTGTGCAAAGTCGTGGAGCCCCTGGGTGACAAATGCAGAGCTCAGAGCCTGTCCTGACTCCATTGCCTGTCTTCTCTGCTTGAAATGCCCTCTCTCCATGCACAGTATGTGAAGTCAGTACCTGGAAAGGACTCTGTAGAGGGAAAGAAGAGGTTTCCAGGAGTTTTTCCACACCTGTGGGATAAGGCAGTATTCTTGAGGACCTGCTAAGTATTCTGGCTCTGTTGATCTGAGAAACAATAAGGGCCCAGGATTCCCCACAGTGCTATGACCTTCCTTTGCTCCCACACTTTCCTCTGTCTGGCAAATTCCTACAGCCCGGAGCCAGCAGCACTGTCTCTGGATTCCAGTCCTGGCCTTGGCAACTCTTCTGTTTGTGACATCAGGCCAATAACTTACTTAACCCCTCTGGGCCTCAGTCTCCTCATCTGTAAGATGGGGTTGAAACTAGAACCTGCATTTTAGGCTGGTTGTGAGGGTCGCATGAGTCAGCGTAAATAGGGAACTTCCAAAACCACCCAGCGGTTAGGACTCTGTGTCCCCTCTTGTTATTATTGTATTCACTCTTCGCTGGCATATCCCTGACCTTGGTGCACAGTCGGATGCTCTTTCCTGTGATCCCGTGGCTCTTTGCACGCACTCCGAGTCCTCCCAGCCTGGGTGGGGATGTATTTTCTTCCCAGCGACACCTGAGTGTCAGCTGCTTGTGGCAGAGAATCAAATGGATTTGTCTCAGTGCTGCAGTCACAGCAGGATTGTACGGAGAATGAGAAATGTTTGGAAGAAGTAAGATCTGGACCAGACATGAGGCAAGAACCATGTGGGGAGGAAAAAGGGAAGAAAGAACTGACACAGCAGGGAGCTCAGGGAGGGGCTGCCGCCAAGAGGTGCAAGGTCACCAAGCCAGAGAGGAAGTATGGTGCAGTGCGGGTGCAGCCTTGGCAGTGCCAGCAGTGACCCCAACAGCAATGATAACGACCCACAGGGAAGGGCACCTACACCGCTAGAGACTTGGTAATCTTTTTTTTTTTTTGAGCGAGAGGGAGAGAGTGCGCATGCGCAGGCGGTGGGGGAGGGGGGCAGAGGGAGACCAGGCAGATCCACACTGAGCGCGGAGCCTCACCCGGGGCTAGGTTTCACGACCCTGAGATCATGACCTGAACCAAAATCAAGAGTCGGTCGCTTAACCGACTGAGCCACCCAGGTGCCCCCGGTAAGCATGTGTAACAGGTTACCTCCAACCCTTGTGACAGTTTTAAAATTAGGGGTTAAGATGTCTGTTTCCCGATGAAGAAACTGAGGCCCAGAGTAGCGCAGCAGCCTCTGGAGGCCGCTTGGTCTGTGTGTGGTAAGCTGAGGGGCCAGCCCCGGAAGGCTCTAATTCCCGTGCGGATGCCGGCTTCCCTCTGGCTTGTTACCCTGCCCCCCAGCCCCTTCCAGGGTGACTTGAGAAGCATGGGTGGTGCAGGCTGGGGTGGGGGAGGGGCAGTGCCGTGCCCCGCTGGCGGGCCCGGCTCTTTGCATTCTGGTCAGGAATTCCATGATCCTTCCTGGTGGTGGGGGCTGTCTGCTGTCTGCCTCTGTGTCTGCTCCAGGCTGTTGGTGAGACTACCTCAACTCCCACCATCCCCAGTCAGCCATAATTTTCGAGAGTCTATTACCCATGCGCTTTTCTCCCAGACACAAATTTATAGATAATCATGCACTCAGGGGTAGATGAGGCTAAGGAGGAAGGGGCAGCCTGAACTGGGAGCCCTGGAGTGGCCTGGCCGCTGGCCTTTTGGAGCCCCGGCCTTTCCACATGGGCTGTTAACATGAGCTGAGTCAGAGCCAGTTAACCCCCAGTGGCCTTGATTAAGGACTCTGATCTCCATCAGGCCTGATCACCAGCCTGTGCCACCAGAACCCGTTTGCCTCTATTTTTTTTTTTTTTTCTTCTTGCGCTTAGAGGCATGATGATGAGTGGCAGTGAGGAGCCGGTAGCCATATGCAGGCATCCAAATATCTCTCAAAGGCTTGGGGAAGAACAAGGCTGAAACCTGTCACTTCAGAATGTGAGGAAGAAAGGGACAGCAGAGGCACCCTTGTGAGGTTGCCTGTAAGTCATCCAGATCGACCTTCTCAGTGCACAGAGAGAGAGATTGAGTCCCAGGGAGGGTGGGGACCTGCCCTAGGTCACACAGCACCGTGGGCAGAGCAGACTTCTAGAGAAGTCTTCCTCACTTTGTAAAGATCCCCATCATATTCCCTTGTTACTTCACTTCACTCATGCTTTTCTGCCCCCCAAGCCTGTGGTCGCCCAACTCCCAACCTTCTGTAATGTGCCTCAACTCCCCCTCGGCCCCTAGGGAAACACTAACCTCAAGAGACAAGACCAGAGCCTGTTAGAAGAAGAGTCAAGGCCTGGGATTTGAACAAGTCTTAGAAGGGTGTTTGGGGATCTATGAGTATTAGCTGCCCATTTTACAGATGGGAAGACTGCAGCCTAGCAAAGCAGAAAGATTTGCTCAAGGTTGCAGAAGCGTCCACATTGTTAAACATATTCCCTGAGGATACTGCTGACATTCAAAACTGCCCATATGATCTCATTCCTCTTCTAAATACCATTTTGCCACTTAGTTTTCTCTTCACCTCCTACTCCCTCTCAACCCTGGTTTCTCCTCTGTTGAACATCTCTGTCTCCAGTTCTCAGTGGGATCAGGGCGGACCTAATATAAGAAGCAGACCCTAGTCTGCAGGTGGGTCTCAGCCCTGTTATTATCAGGAAACCCAAGATGTTAGGGCAGGAAAGGCCCAAGGGAGGGAGAGTGATTGATAAGGTTGGGACCAGTCATGAAGAGCTTTGGATATTAGACTAGGTTCTAGTGAATTCTATTGTGAGAGCATATGGGGGCCACTGACAGTTTTGGGAACAAGCCATGGGTGTAGCTGCTCTTTGAAGAGGTGACTGTCCATCACTCAGATTGACAGGAGGACACTGAAAGCTTATCATCAGTGATGAGACTTTTTCAACCATGCACATGGACAGTGTTGAGGGCCTTCCCCAGGGCAGGGATGGTGGGAAAGATGGGAAGGGATGGGTCTAAAGGACAACAAAGTGCTAGAATCTGGGAGATTCGGATGCCATTTGGATGTCGAGGGTGAAAACATGAAGTCAGGTTGGAGATGTTTCTAAGGTTTCCATTTTGGGAAGAAAGTGAGAGCATTATTCATAGAAGGGGGGATGCAGGTTGGAGATGCATCAGCTTTTGTGATACTAATGGTGCATAACAGACAACCACAGTGGGTCATTGCCAACCACTAGAAGCATTTTTTCCCTTTGTTACACATCCGGGGGGACCAGGCTAGCCAGGGCCCACCTGCACTTGTCTCTAAGCTCCGGCTTCCTCCAGTTCTGTTCCGCATGGCCCTCATCCTCTTTGAACCTGCCACCTACTTAGAGCCTGATTTTCTCCTGGAAAGAAGCAGGAATGCCAGAGAGCAAGCCCAGCCAAACAGCACATTTCAGATCTTGGTTCACATCATGTCTTCTGTCATCCCATTGGCCAGAGCAAGTAACAGGCTAAGCCTGCATACAAGGGCCAGGGAAGAAATCTCACCCTTCCCACCATCAGCCATGGCAGGGCTGTGACTGCATACTACTATAGGAAATGAGGACTTGACATCAATAATTCATTCCATCACAGGGTACATTTTCCTTCACCCCAGTCTCCTATTTACATGCTTTCCCCTCCACACTCTCTTTAAAAAAAAATTATTTATTTGAGAGAGAGAAAGAGAGAGAAGGAGAGAGTATGAGCAGGGGGAAGGGGGACAAAGGGAGAAGCAGACTCCCCATTGAGCAGGAAGCCTGATGTGGGGCTTTTTCCCAGGACCCTGGGATCATGACCTGAGCCAAAGGCAGATGTTTAACTGACTGAGCCACCCAGGCACCCCAATTTCCCACACTCTATTAAAGCACAACCTCAGAGAGGCATCACAAAGCTTGATAAGTCTCAGAAGGAGACTGGGCTTAGATGTTCACAACCCTCGGCAGCTTACTCACCCTCTCCATACTTCAGCTTCATGGTATTTATAGTGGAACCAACATCATCATCTTGCCATTGTTATCATAGATACCAAAAGTGATTTGAGTGAGGTCAGCACAGAGTAGGTGCTCAGTTAGAAGGTATGATGCTTCCCCTGCGGCTCAGCCTTACTAGCAGGAAATCCACCTTCATTACGTAGATATTATGGATTTAGTGTAATCCGCCCATAAACTATTTACATTTGAACAGGGGGTATTTGTAAGAGTGATTTCTAATCTTTAGTTATAGTCGGATTTTAGAAATCAGCTTGATGCTAATTTCAGTGAGGGTAAATTGGAGATTCCTCATCTTCCTAATGCTTATTGTCTAGCAACTGAGACTTGTCACACTACAGGCAGCTGTCCTGGCTCTTGTCCTGGTGGTCACGGCTGTTGTTACGATGTTTGTGATGATGTGAGGGAGCACGAGTTTTGAAGACCTGACTCTGTGACCTTGGATGAATGACAAGTTGAGTCCGAGATTTTGTTTCCTTGTTTTACAGTGAGGATGCTAGTACCTTCCTCCTGGTGCTGGTCATGGGTGTGATTTGTGAGATGACCTGCAGTGACCTTTGGCAGGTATCTTCCACCACTCCGACCATGAAGCAGGCTCCCAGTGATGTTGTGCTCAGCCCATGCCCCTCCTACCACATGCCTGTCCCCGGGTTGAGCTCCAGGGCCAGAGCTGGAAGTGAAGAAGCCCATGGCGGACCGCTCAGAGTCAGAACAAGAAAGGATGTCATGCACACTTATTTCTCTGAGGGCCCAGGGAGATGTCTTTCCAAGCTGCAGTGACAGGAAGAATAAATAGGAAAGTGAACAGCAGCCAGTGTCCCTGGCCTGTGATGATAAGTGATGACTGAGTCGGAAGCAAGTGAAAATGGAATCGTAAGAGGATGACGAGGTGGGAGGAGAGGAGCCGGACAGCAGGCAGGCTTGGGAAGAAGGCTTTGCACTTATCTAGCTGTCATGGGCAGGTGATGAGTTCCTCTGAGCTGTGGGGGACAGAGGGGGTGGTACCATCTGGCTGATATCCTCATTCATGCTCCTGTGTCCTTCAGCAGGAGGAGTTAAGACAAAGGTGTCAGGTGTTGGCTGGTTCTGGGACTACCATAACCAACCTTGGAGACGATTTCATTCAAGCTGCCCCAAATACACAGATAAGGACACTGATATCCCCTTGGCTTTTCACAGGCCCTGCCTTGAAATTGCGATCATCCTTCATCTAGAAAGCACTTTTTATTTCCACTAAAACAAGATGTTAAGTTGGCCTCTCCTATCCAGGAACGATAATTACAAAAACACAAACATCTATGATGTTTTTGGCCAGAAGAAATGTGCAGGGACTATACTGCAGGGTTTTCAAAGACATCACTGATCTTTCTAGCAGATAGGTGATACCAGCGTTGTTACAGATTTGGAAACAGATGCAGACAGGTGAAGCCACGGGATGAAATTCATGCAGAATTTGAAGTGGCAAGATCCAGGATCTGAATCCAAAACGAGATGATTCCAGGGCCCACACTCTGAACTACTTTCCCATCATCGTGGGATTGACATGGAGGCAATGTCCACTGTGAAGTGATTTTGAAGAGCCCATGCAAGCCAAACTCAAGATTGCTCATAATTGAGGGATTCTATTGTTTTTACCCTAGGGTTTCTGGAGTGAGGATGTATGTAACATAAAATGAGAACTGACTAATGGGACCTAGGAGACATGAAGAGTAAATATTTTAAAACCATTGAAGCTCATCTGGAACTGATAATACAGAGTTGCAGGACCTAGCATGATGAAAATCCGCCTAACTGAATTCCCTTATGGGAACCACTTTAATGAAGAGATTAAACTCTTTTTTAAGGTCTCTATTATCAATCACATCAAAATGTGTATTTTAAATCTGTTAAGGATGTCTCAGATTCATTATATTAAAAAATAATCCCTGTTTGGAAATGTCATAGATTCTTATTACAGGGAAGTCTGAGATGTCCGAGGGATACAAAGGTGGGGGGGTGTCCTTCAAAATGTTGCCAGGTGTATTGAAGCATTGAGACCATCCATGCGGTGGGAAGAAGGCTACCAGAACGGCCAAGAGCCCTGGGTTCTAATCTTGACTGTCCCTGAGGCTAGTCTAGTGATCTGGCTGAACATCTTCACATTCTGAGCTTGTATTTTCCCTTCTGAACAATGAAGCTGAGAAGATGTGACCTCAATGACCTTTAAGAGCTGTTTCTGCTCTGATGTGAAATAGAATTCTATTTTAAACATTTCATCAACACTCATGCTTATACTTTCCATTTCCTTGGCAAATACCTGTCCTCGTTATAAGAAAGTTTCTTCTACTCTTCAGCAGAACTGTCATTATTCTAAATGAACTCAGCCTGAATTCATGAAAACTACACTGTTTTTATATATTCATTCGTTCGTTCATTCATTTGCTCAGCAAATGAGTTGTCTACCCTTCATCCAGCGTTATACTTATTACTTGTATATGAAGATGATTGCTAAAAGATTTCTGCAATCAGGAAGTTCCCAGTTTAGTGGGGATAATGGGCAAATTAAAAAAAAAAAAGATTTCTTTACCCCATTGGCATAGACATTACTATTGTAAAATATACCCCCTCATTTATTTATGTACCAGACAGCACAGCAGGTACTGTGGCAGTGAGCAAGAAGGGTACAGTCCCCTCATTCAAAGAACTTCTGTAGTGACAGGAGCAAGGGAGCCTGGGTGATCATAGTCAGCACGTGGAAACCATGCAAACTTGTGTCCCCAGAAAGCTATTCTTTCCTAGCCTGGCGGCTCTGGATATGCAGAGGCAGAGCTGAGGAAAGGACTCCTAGAAGGAAGGGGTTAATCCTCAGGTCTGACTCTCAGAAGTTTGCATCTTGCAAGGAAATGCTTGGCTGCAAATAGTGGAGAGTTAGCTGAGCCAGCAAAATAAGAAATTGGAATCAATAAAGCCAATAGCCATGGCATTGATGGAAATTTACTGGAGACACCCAGCCCAACTGCTAAGAGCGGTCACAGCTAACTCTCAAACAGTGTCTGGAAAACAGAGTTTAGGGATTTGGAAAGGCAGCATGAATGACTGATTCTCACTGGCGCTCAGAGCTGATGAACTTCTATTCCCGACTTTCCATTTTGCAGATGGGGAAGTCAAGGCTCAGCAAGAAGGAAATACTTACTGTCTCTAGAGTTGTAGTCCAGCATATATCAGAATGGGGTTCTGTGTTGGGACAGAAGGGAAAGAGGAAAAACGTATTGAGGATCTACTCACTGGCTGCCTGGGCCATGAGCCTTACCCTTCAACTCTTCGATTTATTCTTAGAGTCAGCTCTGTGAGGTCGACATTACTAACATTTTCCATGCTGTTAATGAGAAAACTGAGACCCACAAAGGTAAAGTGACTTCCCCAAGACCACACATCCATGGAGAGAGAAAGCGAGGATTGGAACACAGGTCTGCCTGCCTCCAACCTCTTTTCCCCCTGCCTCACTTCCTGTTCTCCAGGCAGCCTTGAGGGCCCTTTGGGGTGGACACTTCTCATTTCCAAAATACATATTTGTTATATAATGAGTGACAGTAATGAATGGTCTGTTCTGAGAGCTGAGAAACCTGCCTGGTAAGCAAACAAGAAAGAAATGCAGAAAACACCAGCACCCTTTCTCTGTATAGATTCCTCATTTTCTCTCATATTCCCAAAGGAGGGGAAGAGGACAATGGACTTGTGCCCTTTTCTGCAGAGTCACAGATTGGAGAACTAGGAACCCAAGCTGTACCCTTTCCCTGAAGAGGAAAACCTCTCCTTTCCCATCTGATCTTGCCCACTCCAGCCTGACTTCCTGTCCCTGGACCAGGGGCAACCATATACCTCTCCCATTATGAATCATGAGGTCTGTGGTTGTGGCAGATCATAAATCAGCCCTGAGAGCCTCGAGGACAAATTTCAGGACTTTTAATATTTAATATTAGACGTATTTAAAGTGGTGAATATTTCATGATGGGGCTGTCCCATTTTAACACATCATTAGTGACTCCTACCCCCGCCCCCTTTTTGGTAAATTATTCTCACCCAGATCTCAAGGATCTCAGCCCTCTTCCTCCATTCTCCTCATCTCTGGCAACAGTCAGCTCACCAGGTTGCACACACTTAAAGCACATACTTTTGTTGGAAGACTCATTGGAGAGGAGAGTTACAGAGAGCATTTCTGCCTGAGAGCAGCCCCGTCCTCTCTTTACCAGATATCCAGAGAAGAGGAAAGGTAGATCCCCCTCTCTCCTTCCAGCAATCCTATGCTGAATATTTTCGGTGCTATCTCTGATCCATTCTTCACTCCTTATTCTGCCTTACTACCATTTCAGTTCAACCAACATTTATCAATCCCAGGCTCTTTGCCAGATACTTGCGGATGCCGGGGTTACAAAGATTAAGCATCATCATAATGTATAAAACAAATTAGAGAGGATTTTTTTTTAATAGTTGGAATGCTTTGTATAAGGTCAAATGCATAACATTTTTAGTGAATCAGTGAAAACATTAAGGTTTGTTGATGAATACAAACGTCTTGAAATCAGGAGTTATGGGTAATAGTTGTGTTGCCCTAATATATACTCCCTGCTGTGTTTTGTTTTGGTAACCCAAGATTGAAAAAAAGCCTCGATTTGCAAGATGGGTAGTTGTAGAAAACATGGGCTTGTTGGCTCTTCAGCTTCTATGAATCCTAGTCTCCGTATCTTCCTCAGTGAAACAGAGATGGCAGGAGAAGGTGTTTTTGTGGGCTTGCTGGGTGGTGGTGGTGGTTTTAAATGAGGTTTGCATAAAATGTGTTTACCTGGCAATTGGACTGAATGTAACTGTGCTCTCCCGTGTCCTACATTCTAGTATGTAACATCTGAACGTTTAGCCTTCATTTTTTTTTTTTTACTATTAATGAGACTTAAAAATAAAATTTTTTAGGGGAAATTAAAATCTAAAAGTTGCAAATTTCCCAACTTTCTCCCACGGAATTATATGTTTCCAGGAAACATGGTTCAAAAACTCTCTGGAAAGGCCAATCAGAATCACTGTAGGTTTGAAGAGTTGCAGGTTCATCTGTGTGTGTGTGTGTGTGTGTGTGTGTG
>ML095521.1:0-16665 GCA_003697995.1 Taxidea taxus jeffersonii
GGGGGGCCAGGCAGAGGGGGATCAGCTCAGCGCTTGCCCCAGGAGGTCCCACCTGGGTGGGAGATGGCCCTAGATGGCGCAGTGCCAACGGTGTATGGGAGGCCAGAGCCATTTGCCTGCCCGGTGTGTGTCCCAGGAGGCCTGTGTGGTGGACGGAGGCCCAGGGCTTGCCACTGCTCGGGCAGGTGGAGGTGGGATGGGGCTGTGCACGCAGGCTCGGCAAACCCAAAGGCACTGCCTGGCCAGTGGGGAGCCTGATGGGGGTGAGAGGGGGAGGGGTGAATTGTGAGGGCCCTCTGGGTGCTGGCTAAGGGAACCAGGCTTTGTCCCTGGGGGCGGGCGAGACTTTCCTCAACCTTCGGGGGGTGGCAGAGCCCCCAGGCGGGCCAGTGCTCTGTGCAAAGTGTCTGCAAGTACAGATACAGTTAATTCTGTCCTGTGAGCACAACACACGACACATCTGTGGCGTACAGTCACCACTGTGAGCTCGCACGTGCCTAATAAACTGTGTCATCGGCCGTTTTGGAAGTTGTATTCTGACACACACTCATGGAAGCAGCTGCCCGAGGTTTCAGAAAAATAACGTCTGCATCATGCGTAGACGAGCGTGTATTTGCACCTCCTTGCTCGCACACGTGTCAGGGGGCCTCTCCGGTCATCTGCCGGAGAATCCGGTCATCAGTGAGAATCGGCCAGAGGTGAGCTGGTCCTCTTGGATATGGGGGTGGTGGGCGAGGGGTACTGGGCAGAGAGGGACCGGGTCTTCCCACTAGCCATCTGCAAGCTCCCGCAAGGGTGGGAGGCAGGGGTAGGTGCACGGGGACCGGGGGCTGCCTTGGGGCGAGGTCTGAAAGGGGGAGTTGGCGGTGAGGTGGCGTTTGGGCACAGACAGCTGCCTGCCCGGGGACCTGCTGGGTCACAGCTCTGGTGGGGTCATGCCGTGTGGACGGGTCTGCGGGACATCTAAGGGGCGCTGTCCCAGAGCAGGTGGAGTCACGGATCTGGGGTGCCAAGGGTGGGCGAGGGTGGACATCAGGGAGACACCAGGCCAGAGCTGGCCGTTGAAGGTGGCAGCGGGGGAGGGCTGCAGGACCGTTGTACTGAAGGAGAAGGTGAGGCAGGAGCCCTGGGTGACATGCAGGAGAGGCCGGGGCCCCCGCAATCTCAAGGCTGGGGTCACAGGCCAGCAGGGCTGCTGCGGCTCTTCAGGGATGGGGACGGACACCCAGCTGGAAAGTGGGTTGCGGCCTCAGAAAGACAAACATCACCGATACCTGGGTGGAGGAGGGGCAGGGTCCCATCCGGGGCGCAGCTTCCCCTTGCCTGACTTCAGAAGCGCTGGTTCTCACTGCTCATGAGCTCGGCCCAGTCTCCAGCCGCATCCACGTTCACGTGCGCTCACGTGGGGGGACGAGCAGCTCCGTCCTGCACCAGGAGTCGGCTTCGGGCTGGGCACGGGGCTGCCCCTTGTCTCACACCCCGTGTCTGTGTCAAGGGGGGGAGCCTTATGGCTGTGGTGGGTCGGGCGTCGTGCAGGCTGGGGTTACCCCACCCCTCCGTAATCAGCCAGATTTAGAGAACCTTTTGCTTTCTGCTGTTTCAAACTGGGGGCTGTAAGTGTTGGAGGTGGGTCCTACTTAGCGTAGAAATGGACCCTGAACCTGATGGGGAAGAGTGGATTAATCCACCTCCCAGTGCACAAACCTTGAGCTTGCTAGGTAGTGAGAAGACAGAGCTATAGCCAGGGAAGATCTGAGAGGAGGGAGAGGGCCGGACACGAGTGGGAGCAACCAGGGTGGACTTCCTGTAGGAGGGCCCAAGTCCCTGGAGCAGATAGGAGCTGCTTTGGTCACATCCACTCTGAGGCCTTGGGAGCATCTCCTCGGAGGCAGACCTCACTTTTCCTGTATCTAAACCAAGGAAGATGGAGCTGGGCAGGTTGCATGGGCCCCTTGTGCTGGGTGGACTGGGTTCTTCAACAGTGACATCCGCCGGCAGGGGCCTGTGGTGGACGGCAGCCACCTGAGGCCAGGCCGGAGTCATTCCCTGGAAGTGTCCTGGGCCGAGCCGGAGCCAAGGCGTTCTCTCATGGTGGAGGCGGGGGAGGCCCTCAGGGACAGCTGCCAGGAGCTCGGGTCCAGGCCCGCCTGCGAAAGAAACCAGACTCCCTTATCTGCCTTCCTCTCCCAGACGCACTGTGTGATAGCAGAGGTCACTGCTCTCGGGAGGCCCGCGTTTGGACTGAGTCTTGAGAACCGTGTATGGGGGAGGGCGAGGGGGAGCAGCAGTCCTGGGTGGGGGGCGCTGGTCACTCCAGGGCTGCCTGTGGGCTGAGGGTGTGGAGGGCCAGGCAGAACTGAGAACACCCGACATGTGCCCGCCCTCCCAAAAGTGGTTCTGAACTTCCCAGGGAGAGGACTGTCCCCGCTTGCCCTGCGGCCCTCCCCCCATGAATGTCCTCAGCCCTGGGCTCCCTGAGCGCCTCCTCGTCACACAAAGCCCAGATGGGGAACTCCGCAGGACCAGTTCCCGTCCCCAGGGCTCCCCACGGGGCTGAGGCAGGCTGCCCCCACCCCCCCGTGCTGGGAGAGCCAGCTGGAGGCGCCGGGGTGTGCCTGGGGACCCCGACAAGGGCTCACTCCAGCCCCCCTCCTTGGTTTAAGGGCTCTGTGCACAGAGGTCCTGCTGGGGTGGTTACTCCATCGTTACCCCATTTCCTCCCCCTAATTGGACTAAGGTCCAGTGGGGGCCAGGAGTCCGTCCTGCCCCAGGCTCCAGGGACAAGTTCATGCTGAGTTGTCCTCTGTGCTCTGGAAGGCCAGAGCGCTTCGTGGCCAGTCTTGGGTTGGGCTGGGAGACCTGGGTCCCAAACCTTGGCTCCGCCACTGCCTGTAGCAGCATGGAGATTTAGCTTCCAGGTCGTGTGATGACGGGGTGGAGGGTGGGCTCCGAGGAGTCTGTTGGCCTGGGACACGGGCAGAGCACAGCCCTCTCCTCGAGGGAGGGGCAGGGGACCCCGGGGGTCCGGGCTTAGCCCCCACCCTGGCCGCAGTCTGGCTGAGACCCCTTGATGGGAATCTGGCTGCTCCAGAACCTGTTTCCCGTCTGGTTGTGGCAGCTGATTCCCTGGGGCTTCACAGGGGTGGGGGACCTGCGACGTGCAGGGGCAGGTGTCTGGGGGCCCCCCCATAAAGACCCACATTCCTAAGAAATGGTTTCACCATCAGCCTGTCCCTCCAGGCTCCTACGTGGACCTGTGGCACCGGTTGGACCAGAGTAGGGTGGGTGGGGGGACACAGAGACCCCAGAGCTGAGTTGGCCCTGCTGACAGGTGGGGGCTGGGGCTCAGGGTGGACGGGTTGTTTCTCCTCCTCCTGCTGAGTTGGCTCCAAATCAGCCCACAGGTGCCTCTGCGGGTGCTCCCAAGTGCCCCCCCTTTTGCACTGCACCTGCGAAGGGGCCTGGCCCCTCCCCCGTCCTCCTGAGTCCAGAGCTGAGGGGTCACCTGAATTCTGGCCTTTCTCACTTCTGCGGGGACCCCACCCGCAGAGGTCCCCTGTCCCACCGCTTCCATCTGGAAGAGCCCCCGTAACTGCCCTGTCTCCCGTCACAACCAGAGTTTCCACCAGCTTCTCCCCCCGCCAGCCTGATTCCGTCCCTGAACTCACCTGCGAGCCCTTCTTCCCTGAACCCAACAGGAAGGGTCTAGATCTCATTGCCACCTTCTCCTTGACCCCAGGCCACCCATGGGTGCTGTGGCACACCTGCCTCCTTGGCTCCCACCTCCCCCTGGCTTCCGCTGCTCGTCTCCCCGCCCGTCTGGCTACTCCCCCTGAGATGCCGCTTCTCCCCACCCCAGGCCCCGTGCGCCCCCCGTGCGCCCCCGGCTGCCTGTTCCTCTGCCGTGCTCGGGAGGCAAGACTCCTGTCTCCTCCGCTCCTCTGCCCTTCCTCCTCAGCTGCAGGCACAGACAGCCAGCTGCCTCCTGACCTCAAGTCCCGGCTGCCCCAGGCCCACCTACACTCCGCGTATCCCAGACCCGGATCCGTGCTTTCCCACCCACACTCCCCTCTTCCTCCTGGACACTCTCCGCCAGGATCCAAAGCCCAAGCTTTGAAGAGGCCTCGCCCCTCCCCCCTCCCCCACCTCCTCTCCCTCCCCCCAGAGCTCTGGTCCTTCTGCCTTTGCTGTCCCCTGTCCCCGAGGCCCGTGTCCCCTCCCCCGGGCCAGCACCAGGGGCTGCGCAGCGTGTCTCCTGCCACTGGGTCGGAATGCGCTGTGCCCGGAAGCCTGTTTCTGCGGACATGAGTCGCTCTGCTGGGAATGGCCTCCCCTCCTCGTCCGCCGGGCTTGCTCCAGACTTGGCTTGGGCGCTGCTTCCTCTGGGAAGGCCTCCCTGACCCACTGGGCTGGAGGAAGTTTGCGGGAGGCATGACTGTCAGGCTGGCTTGGTGGCGTGTGCTCGAGGCCCCGGCTCCCCCACCCTCCCCGACCCCGACCCCGACTGACTCCCTCTGGCAGGGTGGCGCGGCTAGCCCCGGTTGTGGGAGCAGCTGAGCCGTCTGGGGCCCGGGGTGGGCTTTGGTAGTCGTCTGGGAACCTTGCGGACCAGGAGCCAGCCTGGAAGTGTTGGGGGAAGGGGACGGCCGACCTCTTCGGGTGCCCATTTGTGGCCCCTGAGGAGAGGCCTGGTAGTGGTGGGCCGCGATCCCCTTCCTGCCAGGCCGACCCCCAGGTCTGGGTCCTCCACGTGACCCTCCCTGTGAGAAGGGCAGGGTCCCAGTGGAGGAGAACTCCCCCCGGCCACAGATGTCGGGGGTCCTCACGTGTGACCGTGGACAGCACCTTCTCTGAGCCCCTGGGGTCTGGCGAACTTGGGCTGCTAGCACCCGCATGGGGGGACAGAAGCACGTTGGTTTAAGCACCAGGCCCAGAAAAAGGTCCTGATGCCTGTGGGACGCTCAGAGGGGACGCGGGGAGACGCCTCTACCTCCGGCAGGGAAACGGAGACCCGGAGGGGCCCGGCCTGAGTCGAGCAGCATGGCAGTCGGTGGCGCGGCTGGGACACCCTGCTCCGGGGGCTCTTGGGATTGGCTCTGCTGCTGTATGGAGGGGATGAAGGGGCCCCGAGGAACCGGGCAGGTCCCCCGCTCTGGGCACCCGGGCAAATGTCATAGCTCCGGGTCTAACGAAAGTCCTCGGTGCCCCGTGCCCGACGTTGGCCCGGACGACCTTGGCTTCTGGTTTTGGCAGCCCTTGGCTGGCCTGCCTGCCCAGGGTGCAGGCTCTCGGGGCCCGGGGAGGGGCCTGGAGAAGGCCGGGCCACCTTGTACATGGCTCGGACCCTTGCTCCTCATCTTTTGTCCCTGGCTGGGCCCCAGGGGCTCCACGGCAAGGCCTGAGTGCGCTCCAGCCTGCCGTGTGACCCGGGCCCACTGCGGTATCCTCTGGGGGCTGCCTCTCAAACGTGTGTTGGTTGACCCCAGAATGAGGGGGGCCTTAGACGGTGGCCTTGGGGGGGCAGTGGGCCCTGCCTAATGGGGCCTCCTCGGGTGTGTATCTCTGCAGAGCCTGGACCACCAGGACGAAGCCGGTGAACCAGAGATGAGGAAGGCCTCGGACTCGTATGTCCTCGAGAATGGGCACCAGCCAGGGGCAGGTAGGGCCGACAGCACAGGATGGGGGGCTGCGGGTTGCTCTGTGCCTGGCCAGCGCTTGGGGAGGGGGCCTGAACCCGAACCCAGCAGCTAGAGAGGCTGTCGGGCGTGGCTTCGCTCAGGGTGAAGCAGAGCTTTCTAAACACAGAGGGAGACGGAGCTCTCGGGAGGTGATGAGCTCCCTGTTTCTGGAGGAATGCAGGCAGGGGCTGAGGAATGGTCCAAACGGCGAGCAGCACAGAGTGGCTGAAGGGCTGCTAGCGTTTATTGAGCTGACTCTGAGGGCAGTTTGGAACAGACATAAAGTCTGGTTGGAGCTTTGAGGTGTCCGCAGAAGAGGGAGGTCAGCGAGGCCTTCCTGGAGGAGGTGAGAGGGGAGGTTCAGGGAAGCTAGAGTCCTCCTGGGGGGGTCTGAGTCGGCTTGGATGCCATGGCTGACCTGCCCCCCCCCCGCCCCCGTGGTCACGTGTTCCAGGTCTGGGTGATGGACCCCCGGAGACTGCCCAGACCTTCCCGGCACCAGAGCCCCCGAAGCCGCGCCCCGTGAGCCTCTCCTTGCGGCTGCCCCACCAGCCCGTCACAGCCGTCACGCGGGTCTCAGAGAGGTTCTCGGGGGAGACCTCGGCCGCGGCTCTCTCGCCTACATCTGCTGCCATCCTGGGGAGCCCCAGCCCGAGCCCCAGTGAGGCCACCGCGGCCTGGACTCCCGGTCCCAGCGGTAGGAGCAGGAGAGCAGAGCCTGGGGGCAGACCCCACCCCAAGGTGGAGGGCAGGCAGGGCCCAGAGGCGGGTGCTTGGCAAGAGACCCAGAAAAGCTGGGGCGGCACTGCAGCCCCTCCCCTGGCCCTTCCACACAGCCCATCCCTGTCTGAGTGAGGCGCGCCCCATGGCTGTCGTCAGGTTGAGCTGCGGGGAGAAGGGGGTTTGCACCCCTGCACAGTCTGGTATGCTCTCCCGACTCGGGCCTGGGCCCGTGGTCAGGCCGTCGGTGGTGGTCCCGGGGCAGGGCTTCCAGAGTGAGGGTTGGGAATGAAGTGGCTGCTGGATACACAGCGGCCCGGGAGGCCTGGGCCCTCGAATGCAGGGTGGGGACCGTATCAGCACTTTTGTGTCCTTGCTCTACGTTCCCAGCGTCCTGTCCCTCAGCTTCTGGCCAAGGTGGGGCCGGGAGCCTGGGGCATCTGCCTGTCCGGGGAGCGAAGCTGGGGCCAGGGAGGGGGGCCGGCGGTGGGTCCTCCCTGCACCCAGGCCTACTTGTCTTCTCTCCTTGTCCCACAGAGAAGAGCCCTTCCGTCCCACGGTCCAGTGCCGGCTATGGGGCAGCGCTGGCAGGCAGGGACGGCGACAGGTGGGTCGGGATGGCCGCAACGGGGTCTCTCCCCCCGACCCGCCCAGGCGAGCCAGGGTCCAGAGCCAGGGCAGCAGGGGAGGCGAGGCAGCCCTCCCCCTGCACCCTGCACAGCCTTGCTTGGAGAAACATGGCCGCAGCTGTTTCTGTGCGGACGCCTCAGATCAGGGCCAGGCCAGGCTGGGAGGGGGCAGCTCAGGCCCACGGAGCATGGAGGGAGGGAGGCCGTCCTCACCCCGGCTGGACGGGCTCCCTCCGCTGGGTACTTCCTGCCTGCGTGGGACAGAGGAGGCACCTGGAGAGGCCCCTGGGCTGGGGCCGGTGTGGGGCCCCCTGGGCTGGGGCCGGTGTGGGGCCCCCTGGGTGCAGGCCTCCTCCCGGCTCCCTCGGGGCCAATTGGACTGACACTGGAGCTTGGATGGGGGGCTCGGCTTTTCTTATAATCATAAGGGGAAATTGTGACTTTCTGGCAAGTGGTTGAGGAGGAAACAAAGGGTCCTATCTAGTGGGGGGCAGGCTGGGCCCCGTGGGGCTGGTCTGGGGTACCCCCGCCCTGCCCGCCCCAGGACCTGGCACCTGCTGAGGGGGCCGCTCTCTCGGGTGTGCGGCCCGGACTGAGGCTGGATCTCAAACCGGCTGGGCAGGATGGGCCCCGGGCCTGCGGGGCTTCCTGCATCCCTCAGCTTCTCCTGCCTCTGTCACTGTCCCTCCGTGGGGCGGGGCCCCTTGTTCCCGACACATGGTTCTCTCCTCAGCCCACCGCTGGCGCCGCCACCCCGGTCGCCCCCATCCCCCCCGCCGCCGGCCACGGCCCAGGCCCGGCGCCGCGAGCTGGTGAGGTCACAGACGCTGCCCCGCACGTCGGGGGCGCAGGCCCGGAAGGCCTTGTTTGAGAAGTGGGAGCAGGATACCGCGGGCAAGTACGGACACCTGACCCGAGTGGGACCCGGCCCCTGGTGGGGGCCCTGCCCTGTTCCTGTGACCAGAGCCGCTCTCCTGCCCCATTCTGGGGGTGCTCCAGGCTGCCCTCTGTCGCCTTCTTTTGGTTTCTGGGCATGATGGGGATTCCCAGGGGAGCTGTGGGAGGCACCCTGCACCTCACAGGGACAGGGCTGGTGTTGCATAGGTATCCAGCAGTCAGCCCGACACCGGCTGTGTGCAGGGTGGGGCCCAGGCCTGTGTGAGGACTCCCCCTCCCATCCTGACGGCCTCCCACCAGGGAGGGAGACTGAGGCAGACAGCCTGATCTCGGCTGTTAGGGAGTGTCCTTGGGGCCCGGAGGAGGACCCCCTCTCTGGCTAGGAAGGAGCCCTGTCAGTGAGGGTGGCCTCGGGGTGGCTGGGATGAAGGGAAGGGGGAGCTGAGGGCAGGGGCCTCAGGCCTCGAGGGCTCGGGGGCCCTGATTTCCAGGCTGGGAAAGACAGTTTCTAGACAGGAAAGTCTAGTTTCCTAGACAGGAACTTGGGGGCCAGAGGGAGGATGGTGCTGCCAGACATTGTCAAGGGAGGTTCTCCCTGGGGGAGCAGAGCCGGTGGGGGCATGCTCCTGGGGGCGTGGGATCACCGGGGAGCCCCGGGCCGGGGAGGAGGAGGAGGGCCCCACTGCAGGCCTGTACCCTTCGCACAGGGGCAAAGGCGAGGTGCGGGCCAAGCTGAAGCGGTCCCAGAGCTTCGGGGTGGCCAGCGCCAGCAGCATCAAGCAGCTCCTGCTGGAGTGGTGTCGCAAGAAGACGCTTGGCTACCAGGTGAGCCGGATTCTGCCCCAGCCCGGGGTCACCTCTGGGGCTGGGGCATGGGGGTGGGCTGGAGTCCCGGCTTCCCCAGGGGCCAGGTGCTGGGTTGCTGGCCACCCACAGCACGTGCTCACAAACCCTGAGGCTGGACCCGTGCACCTGACCGGCTGGGGTCTGGTGGCTGTGACTTCTTGCTGACCTGGCGGGCGCTGGGAGGGCCTGCCTGGGGGGGAGCCGTGCCCCCGCTCACCTCCCCGCATTGACCCCTGGCCGCCCGGAAGCACGTGGACCTGCAGAACTTCTCCTCCAGCTGGAGCGACGGGATGGCCTTCTGTGCCCTGGTGCACTCCTTCTTCCCTGACGCCTTCGACTACGGCGCCCTGAGCCCCGCGCAGCGGCAGAAGAACTTTGAGCTGGCCTTCACCATGGCTGAGTGAGCATGGCGGGTCCTGAGCTGGCATCTGCCCCGGGGTGGGGGTGCCTCAGGCAGGCTGGGTGCAAGGCCCTCCACTCTGCCCACCTCCTGCACCGCCCGGGAGACACCAGTCTGGGGGGTCGCCCAGACTCGCCGTGGAGCCGGTGCTCGGCTCGCCGCACCTGCCCTTCCTGCTGGGTGCCTGGGCTGTGGGGTGGGGTCTCCCGGGGCACCCCACCTGTTCTCTCGGGGCCAGTGGGGAGATACCGTTGATTTGGGGCAAGCAGGAGATTGAATATCTGCCCGAGAGACATCTTAAGAACTTCTCTGATAAGTCGATCTTGCTTCTCTAAATGCTGTCCTAGCACCTGATATGAAATCGTCTGCTTTCCCGAGACCCGCTCTCTGCAAGGAAGCTGGGAGGGGGACAGTCCGGGATGCCCCGTCTGGGATTTGGCTCGAGGCAGCCCATGGGGCGTCAGGGCTGCCGTGGGGGTGCAGGCAATCCCCTGGGGCTGGTCTGCCTGTGTTCTCGGGGGGCCAGAGAGTGGCTGCAGGGACAGGTGGTAGATGGACCAGCTCCCAGGGGCCGGTGGGCAGGGGGCTGGGGGAAAGGGCTCTGTCCTCACATTGGGCCTCCTTTGGCTGGACACCATCAGGGGGCAGAGGGTGGGGCAGCCTGGGGACGGGCACAGTGCAGGATGTTTAGGGCTACCTGATGCTCAGTTTCCAGGAGTTAAGGGGCAGAAGGTCAGAGGGAAAGAAGCCCCCCTCCCCCACAAGCCAAATTGCCTGGAGGGAATGTTTCTCTCTCCCGGGGCAGCCTCGTGCCTGCTGACATCAGCCCCTAGCAGCCTGCATGTGCCCACCCAGTGCCCTGAGCAGGGGCAGGCCTCACGCCAGGCCTGGACCCTGGACCTGGCCAAGGAAGGTTCCATGGGTCCGGCCAGAGCTGAGGGGCCGGCGCTCTCCGGGGCTGCAGGTCCTGCCCGGGGGGCATGATGGCGACGGCAGCTCCCAGCTTTGTGGCCGAGCTGTCGGAATGTTGGTACTGCCCCGTAGTGTGGTCTCGGGTGACACGCTTGCACTCGGGGTCCCAAGAACTCCGTGTATCATATAAGAGCCTTCCCTTTTTTGGCTCTTTGGGGTAGCTGTCATCCTAATCACAGAAGCAGCTCTGGAGGGAGTGTGTTATGTAACTGGACCCAGACGGCGGGGAGCAGAGCCAAGGGGGACGGCTGGTGTTGGGGAGGGCGCCTTGCTGGTGGAGGCCCAGCTGCTGGGAGCCCAGGAATGGTGGCCCTCAAAGTGCAGACTCGGGGCGTGTGGGGCCGGGGCTCTGAGGCGGGCACGTGGGGGCCCAGCCCAGCCAGCAAGGCTGCATGCGGCCCCCGGGGTTCTCTTTCATCAAGACCAGGGAGCCGTGCCCTGGGCCAGGCTGGGCTGAGCGGGGAGAGGGGCCCTGGGCCACGGAAAATGCAGCCGCCTCTCACCCACCCCAAACCCCTCGGCCAGAGCCCCAGCAGGAGGGGTGGGCTCCTGGAGCCTCTAGACTTGGAACACACATTTTTCCTCTATTCCCAGCCTGGGGGTGACATGCTGGCCGCTCCAGGTTCTGCTCTCCTCCTCCCCAGAGTGAGCAGAGGGGCCGCAGCCTGGCCTTGCCTCCCTGTGGCCTGAGCCTGCTTGTGACCGGGGAGGGGAGGATGGTCGGCCTGTGGCCTTAAGCTATTGGGGTGGGGGGGCATAGTTAGTTGGGCTCTTCTGCGGCCTTGGGGGGCAGGGGTGAAGCTTGTTCAGGGCCTGGGAAGGGGCCTCTGCTGGGGGTCCTGCGGGAGGTGACCTCACAGGTGCAGTTTGGGTCACCTGCTTCTGTGGCCAGCAGGCTGGCCAGGAGCGGGCAGGGTGCGATGGAGGACACACGGGCTCCTCAGACACGGGGGTCACCTCCCATCGGGGAGTGTTTCCAGACCCTTCCACGAGCAAGGTCCAGAGAGGCACAGCGGAGGCTCAGGAACCTGTGTGGGGACCAGGGTTGGTGCTGCCCCTCCTCCCAGTAACGGACCGACGTCCCAGAGATTCCCCGCGGCCTAATGTGTGCGAGCAATGCGGTGTATGCGGTGTTGACAGCAATGCGAGCTCCCTCGTTGGACAGGCGGCCGGGGCTTGGAAAGCGGGAACGCCCGCCCTTTTATGGAGGCGGCTGCGGTGGGTGCGCGGGGGACGGGGGGGGGCTGCCCTCTGCCCCTCTGCACCCCGCCCCCACCCCCGGCCGGAGGCCAGGGCGGGCCCAGAGCCACGTGTGTGGCCGGAGGCTCCCACTTGCCCTGTGGGGAATGTGTCCTGCTCTCCGGTTACCGTCCGTCTCTGAAGGCGGTCGTCCGAGCTGGGCATCTGCATTTAGAGAAGGCTTAAATAAAAATAACCCCCGCGCCCCTCCTCCACGTCCCTCCCGGGCCAGCGCCGAGCTGATGGGAGATCAGAGTCCTCTGAACCTCTCTTAACCCCGGGCACGGTGCGGCCAGGGGAACTAATGAGAAAGTGGTCATCCTTCCTCCTTTGCGCCGGTCCGCGGTGCCCGAGTTCTTTCAACGAGCCCCTGTCGCCTTTTACGAGAGCGGTTTATGGATGAGAGGCAACTGGTGTGTCAGTTGTGCCTCAGCTTTTCAGAAAGAGCAACGGGGGCCTCGGGTACTTTGAGACTCACGTATTTTTGTAAAAGTCAATGCCGATCATCGTCTTCCTCTTACCGTGTTCTGATTCCGAAATTTCATCCAGCCTGTGTCTACGGCTCCTAGGAGACTCGATGAGACCATTGCGGCTGGCGGGGCTTGCAGGGGAGCCGGGACTTGTCCACGGCTTCCCATCTAAGGCCATCATCCCTGTCCTCACCGCCACCCTGACTGCGAAGCCCTGCCGTCCGGGCAGGGGCACCCGTGGTGGGAGCCCCGGGAGTGCAGATGGGGGTCAGCGCTCTCTCCCTGCACGGGCTGGAACATGCCCGCCATTCCGGGCGCCCTCCGGTAAAAAGGAGGGAAGGACGCTAGAAGCAACACAGAGGAGACCATCCCCGGTGCCCTTCGAGCTGTTTAGTCTTGGGGAAAGACACAATAGGGAGGTTCTTGGAAGGTTCTCTTCTGGCAGGAGATGTGGGAAAAAGTCAGGCTGAGAATGCACTTGTGGGACAGGTAGGTAGGAGGGACCCAGAGGCGAAAAAGCATACGTGTGGGGGGAACTTTCCTGGCCTTGGGGCAGAGAGGGCCAGCCGAGTAGGGCCACCGTGGAGAGAGCTGCTGTTCTGTCCCGGGTGCTCGGGGACCGGCACTCAGTTCTCTTTCGAGGCTGACAGTCAGGATTTTAAGATGGCTCTCGTTTAACTTGGGGGCCGCGGACCCCGTGTCTGGGGGGTGGCCCGGCAGATGTGCCGAGGCGGGAAGGGTTCGCAACCCTTCCCTCCCAGCAAAGCACCGTCACAGGCCTGCCCTTTGTCAGAGCTCGAGCTTCACCGACACGGAGCCCCGACCTGGCCCGACGGGGATGCCAGGGAGCCCTGCCTGGGACCAAGCCCCCCGTCACCTCATGAAGCCGGTGGGCTCCCTCACAGGGACCCGCTCCAAACCAATGGGGAGGCGGCAGTGGGCCCCGGGACAGATGTCTGCGTTTCACTCTGGCCTTTGGGTTCTGAGAGGAGGCCTGGTGTCCGGCCAGCATGCGGGGCGGGGTCCCGAGCTTGTGTCCCAGTCCTGGGCGTGGGGCCAGGGAAGGGCCGTGGGGGGCTTGTAGGCAACTTCCTGACCTTGGCCTTGGGACCCGTCAGCCCGCAGGCGGTGAAACCGGGTGAGCAGCTCACGCCTGTGTTGAGCCGGCTGGAGAAGGGTGAGAAACCAGCGTCCGGGGGAAGCCTCGGGGGCAGAGGGCACCTTGGTGAAACTGTGGGCAGGTTCGCGGGCACGTGCCGCGTCTCCAAGCGCGGGTCTCGGAAAAGTGTGAAAAGACCGCTGAGGAGACGTCTGGGTGATTTTGTTTTTACTTCCTTTGTTTTATGGTTTATAGTTCGTGCCGATTTTCCACATCCTGCCATATACGCTGAATTTTTAAGCAAAACTTAAGTTTTTAAATTAAACTAAAATTTTGCTAATAGAACTCGCACTCACACGTATAAGTGCGTTTAGTGAAATTTCCGAGGGAACATTAATTTCACCGAAACGCGCAGCAAGGCCGTCTAGTGACGTGAGAACGTGGTGACTCCGTGGTTCCTGGATGCGGGGTCTGGGCAGTGCTTCCTTGGAGGACGTGACCCCGGGTCTCCCGGGGTCTCCCGGGTCATGGGAAGGCCCGGGGCGGGGTGGGGGGCGTTCTGTCAGCCGGGCTGCGGGGCGGGCGGGGGGCCGGGACCCTGGCCCTGACAGGGCTTCTGTGTTTCAGGAACCTGGCCGACTGCGAGCGGCTCATCGAGGTGGAGGACATGATGGTGATGGGCCACAGGCCGGACCCCATGTGCGTCTTCACCTATGTCCAGTCACTGTACAACCACCTGCGTCGCTTCGAATGACGCCCATGGGGCCTGGCTGGCCAGGGCCAGCCCTGGGAGGAGGCTGTGGGGCCGCCCGTGCTCCCCCAGCAGGGCGACCCCAGCGGTTTGGGGTGAGAGCGTCATCCTGTGCCGCGTAGCACGCCGTCGGCCACTGTGCCGTTGGACATGGGCACGTGCTCTGCGTGGGGCGCGGCCAGGGCCCCCCGGGAGAGGGAGGGCGACCAGAGTGCGATCGGTGCTAAGTATGGTCTCCCTTCCAGTGAAAGGCCTGCCTGTGGGTTCTGGAATGGGAGAGGGCTTCCCCGCAGGTGAATCGGATACGCTGGCTGGCTGCCAGGTGTGCTTTTTGACAATACCCAGAGTTCTCCGTCCCTACACTGGCGTAGGCTGCCTCCCTCTGGGCCTCTGCCAGGAAGCCGGGAGGACGCTCCGCCAGCAGCCCGACACGGAAGACCACGTCTTGGGAAGAAACCATCTAATCTCTCCCAGGTCCTGGGCTACAGACGACCTTCAAGTCACCCTGGCTCTCTGGGGAGACGGGAAGGCTGTCGCCTGGTCCCGAGGCGCCCCATCCTTCCCGGGAGGCCCCACGAGCCTCTGGCTGAGAACACGCTCCCAGGAGTTTAAAGCTTTTAGGGAAGGACAAGGCCCTTTGCGCAGAGAGCTAGTTTTACTCACATGTTTTAGGGCATTTGCTGCAGATATGGATGGAAGTCGCTGCACCTGTACCGCTGACTGTACATAAAGACATGTGTCCAGCTTCACTTGGGGTTCGTCTTTTCTGTTGGGAGACATGGGGCTTGTGGACGGGGCTCTGCTTGCATTTCCAGTGAACCTCTGCCCCTCCCCCTCCCCCCACCCGGGCCTGCCTCTTCTCCCCGCCCGCCGCCCGGCAAGTTGGCAGTCATGTCTGGACATTTCTCGGTGCGTCTTCCCTCGCTCCTGCTGCTGCGGGAACGAGAACCGGGAGTCGCCCTCCGGGCGCTGATAGGCGGGCCAGTGACGGCCACGGCCAGGAGCGCTGGGTTACGGCCACAGCCGTTTGCGCTAGGTTCTCGCAGAATATCTGTCGAGTCCGCACACGTACCCATTCAAGACCTTCTCCCAGCTGGGATGGCAGAACTTGCCAGGAGGGTGAGCAGACTTGCTCGTTGGGGCTGAAGTCTTACTCCATCCTTTGGTTTTCCCCGCAGTGGGAACTACTCCCTCTCTCTTCCTCTCGTTCTTGGAGGCCCGGGAAGGTCAGTCCTACTGTTAGCAAAGACATGGTGCCTGTTTTTTATTTTTTATTTCCCAGACTGCAGCTTAGGGTTTCAAGCCTCAAGCCCATTTGGGAACACCAGGGCTCCGTGAGAAGCGTTTCTGTCTGCTACTGAGTATTCACACGTGGGAACCAGAGCTCTTCTGAGGTGCACACGCGGCCTTGCACCTTTGCGCATCAAACAGAGCAGATCTGGTCAGAGTAAGGAGCAATTTCTCTTACGCTGGAGGAAGGGTGTGCTTCATGTCTTACGTTCGGTGGTACAGACGGGCTGTCTTTAAGGAAGGTTCTGTGATGAGCTCTTCTGTGGTCTTTGGTGGCTCTTATAACCTAGTGGGTTTTCAACTCGATTCCCTCCGGGACAAAGCCCATGGGCTCCAAGGCTGGGTGGGAAGGGCAGGAAGGAGCACACCTGAGGACATGCACAAAGCCGGGCGTGAGATCAAGGTCACGTGAAGGTTCCCTTTTGTGACATCCAAATCCAGGCGCCTTTCCACTACCGTGCCCGTGGCTCCACACTTTTTTACCTCCCCAGAGAAAATTACTTCTCGGAGTGCTTCTAAGATTCTCCTGCTTTTCTAGATAGAGTCCTTCACCTGGCTTTTGCAAAACTAATTAAGTCTGAACGAATAGGCTTGTGTTTCCCCGACGTGAACGTTTCGCCAGAGCCGAGATGGGCTTCAGCTTTTCTGACAGCTGCTGGGTCATTTCTCAAGGCGGGGAGAGCGTGTAAGGTCTCCGAACATGATACAGCCCAGGCTGGGTAGCGGAGCACGTATGGGCCAGGTGTTTGGGGAACAGTTTGTTAAAGCCAGTGAATTTCGCAAATGTGCAAGATGTGGAAAGTTCTCAGCTTCCCTTGCCGCCGCCGCGGGCGCCCAGTAACCAGAGGAGCCAAGAAGGGGACCCTATTTGCAGCCATACCAGCTCTGTGGGACTCTGGGCAGTTGGGGGGCAGGTAAAAATGCGAGTAAAGTTGGTCAGTGTGGGATGGGACATCTTCCCGACCCAGTAGAAGCAGCTCGGGATTGGGTTTCTTGAACCAGCGACGGGTGGTGACCTGATGGCCAGCTTGAGCCCTCTGTGCTCCTTCTCTTAGCCTGCTCTCTCCTCTGCACCCCTGTTGATCACGGGCTCCTGCTAAGCGGCGAGGGTTCTGGGAGTGATTATCCGTCTCCTCTGCCTTGCTCTTGGAGCCTTTGATTTCTTGTCTTTTAGTTCTTGGTCCTGCTTTGGCGTCAAACAACTTTACTGTCTTCTGTAAGAGCCCATGAGAAGTGCCTGTGCTTGCCTCTTCCCCAGAAAGCGTGGAACAGGGGAAAACACCCGGGGAGGTGGGAGCGAGAATGCTGTGCTCTCCTGGGCATCTCGGCAGCCTGTGTGGGAGGGACATGTGGACCAGGTGGGACAAAGAGCTGGAAGCCGGCTCCAAACCAGTAGGGCAGGCGACGGGGCTGGTGGTGGTGGGGGACGCCCAGCAGCGTCTGGGTGTCTCTGGACCCCCCAGCCATCCTTCTGGTGGATGCAGGGCCTCACGACGGCAGGACTGCACACTTGTCTTTTATAAGCCTCACGTTCATCACTCCCAAGCATCCCTGGTGTGGTTGACGTCTTAGTGCTGTTGGCAGGGTTGGACCCTCTTCCTGGTGTCCGTGGCCTCCCCCACACCTGCTCTCCCCCCGCCCCCCCCCCCCCCCCCCCCCCCCCCCCCCCCCCCC
>RCUC01068246.1:0-53157 GCA_003697995.1 Taxidea taxus jeffersonii
GGTGTGTGTGTGTGTGTGTGTGTGTGTGTGTATATATATATATATATATATATATATATATATATGTTTTTCTTTCTTTAAAATTTTGGGAGGTAATTTCTTCTAAGATACCAAAATACACCCAAAATCAAAATCAAGTGGGTGGCTCTGTTATATTCACCAGTCTAAGATATATATATATAATTATTTTTATTTTTAAATTTTTAGCTTTTTCCCCCTTTCTTCTCCCGCCGGTTCTGGATCTCTTCTGTTTGGTTAGCATGCATTTTTCTGGGGTCTCTGCCACACTTTTAGTGTTTTATTCTCTTGTTCATATATTCTTATCTGGATAAAATGACAAGGCAGAAAAACTTACCAGAAAAAAAAGAAGAGGCAGTACCAATGGCTAGGGACCTAATCAATATGGACATTGGTAATAAGTCAGAACTAGAGTTCAGAACAACAATTCTCAAGGTGCTAGCTGGGCTCGAAAAAGGCATGGAAGATATTAGAGAAACACTTTCTGGAGAAATAAAAGAATTAAATTCTAACCAAGTTGAAATAAAAAAAGCCCTTAATGAGGTGCAATAAAAAATGAAGGCTCTAGAGAGAATTAGTGATATAGAAGACCAAATGATGGAGAATAAAAAAGCTGAGCAAAAGAGAAAAAAACAACTATTGGACCATGAGGAGAGAATTCAAGAGATAAGTGATACCATAAGACAAAACAATATTAGAATAATTGGGATTCCAGAAGAAGAAAGAGAAAGAGAGGCAGAAGGTATATTGAAGCAAATTATAGTAGAAAATTTCCCTAATATGGCAAAGGGAACAAGCATCAAAATCCAGGAGGCACAGAGAACTGCCCTCAAAATCAATAAAAATATGTCCACACCCCATCATCTACTAGTAAAACCTACAAGCCTTAGTGAAAATGAGAAAACCCAGAAAGCAGCTCAGGACAAGAAGTCTATAACATATAATGGTAGAAATATTAGACTGGCAGCAGATTTAACCACAGAGACTTGGTAGGCCAGAAAGAACTGGCATGATATATTCAGAGCACTAAATGAGAAAAATATGAAGCCAAGAATACTATATCCAACTAGGCTGTCACTGAAAATAGAAAGAGAGATAAAAAGCTTCCAGGACAAACAAAAATTAAAAGAATTTGCAAACACCAAACCAGCCCTACAGGAAATATTGAAAGGGTCCTTGAAGCAAAGAGAGCCCAAAAGTAACAGACTGGAAAGGAACGGAGACAATATACATTAACAGTCACCTTACAGGCACCTTACAATAGCACTAAATTCCTGTCTTTCAATAATTACCCTGAATGTAAATGGGCTAAATGCTCCAATGAAAAGATACAGGGTATCAGAATGGATAAAAAAACAAAACCCATCAATATGCTATCTATAAGAAAATCATTCTAGAACAAAAGACACCTCCAGATTGAAAGTGAGGGGGTGGAAAACAATTTACCATGCTAATGGACATCAGAAGAAAGCTCGGGTGGCAATCCTTATATCAGACAAATTAGATTTTAAGCCAAAGACTATAATAAGAGATGAGGAGGGATACTATATCATACTTGAAGGGTAGAAGATCTAACAATTTTAAATATCTATGCCCCTAACATGGAAGCAGCCAACTATATAAACCAATTAATAACAAAATCAAAGAAATACAACAACAATAATAAATAATAGTAGGGGATTTTAAAACCCCCACCACTATAATGGACAGATCATCCAGGCAAAAGAGCAATAAGGAAATAAAGGCCTTAAATGACACATTGGACCAAATGGACATCACAGATATATTCAGAACATTCCATTCCAAAGCAACATAATACACATTTTTCTCTAGTGCACAAGGAACATTCTCCAGAATAGATCACATCCTGGGTCACATATCAGGTCTCAACTGGTACCAAAAGACTGGGATCATTCCCTGCATATTTTCAGCCCACAATGCTCTGAAGCTAGAACTCAATCACAAGAGGAAAGCCGGAAAGAACTCAAATACATGGAGGCTAAGGAGCATCCTACTAAAGAATGAATGAGTCAACCAGGAAATTAAAGAAGAATTGAAAAAAATTCATGGGAAAGAATGAAAATGAAAACACAACTGTTCTAAATCTGTGGGACACAGCAAAGGCGGTCCTGAGAGGAAAGTAGATAGCGATACAAGCCTTTCTCAAGAAACAAGAAAGTTCTCAAGTACACAATCTAATCCTATACCTAAAGTAGCTGCAGAAAGAACAGCAAAGAAAGCCTAAACCCTGCAGGAGAGGAGAAATAAAGATCAAAGCAGAAATCAATGAAACAGAAACCAAAAGAACAGTAGAACAAATCAACGAAACTAGGAGCTGGTTCTTTGAAAAAATTAATAAGATTGATAAACCCTGGCCAGACTTATCAAAAAGAAAAGAGAAAGGACCCAAATAAATAAAATCATAAATGAAAGAGGACAGATCACAACCAACACCAAAGAAATAAAAACAATTATAAGAACGTATTATGAGCAACTATACACCAGCAAATTTGACAATCTGGAAGAAAAGGATGCATTCCTAGAGATGTATAAACTGCCAAAACTGAACCAGGAAGAAATAGAAAACCTGAGCAAACCCATAACCAGTAAAGAGATTGAAGCAGTCATCAAAAATCTCCCAATAAAAAAGAGCCCAGGGCCAGATGGCTTCCCAGGAGAATTCTACCAAACATTTAAAGAAGAATTAATTCCTATTCTCCTGAAACTGTCCAAAAAATAGAAATGGAAGGAAAACTTCCAAACTCATTTTACGAGGCCAGCATTACCTTGACCCCAAAACCAGACAAAGACCCCATCAAAAAGGAAAATTACAGACCAATACCCTTGATGAACACATATGCGAAATTTTTCACCAAAATACTAGCCAACAGTACATTCAAAGGATTATTCACCACGACCAAGTGGGATTTATTCCTGGGCTGCAAGGTTGGTTTAACACCCGTAAATCAATCGATGTGATAAAATACATTAATAAAAGAAAGAACAAGAACCATATGATACTCTCAATAGATGCTGAAGAAGCATTTAACAAAGTATAGCATCCTTTCTTGATCAAAACTCTTCAAAGTGTAGGGATAGAGGGTACATAGGTCAATATCATCAAAGCCATCTATGAAAAACCCACCGCAAATATCATTCTCAATGGAGAAAAACTGAGAGCTTTTCCCCTAAGGTCAGGAACATGGCAGGGATGTCCAGTATCACCACTGTTATTCAACATAGTACTAGCAGTCCTAGCCTCAGCAATCAGACAACGAAAAGAAATAAAAAGGCCCCTGAATCAGCAAAGAAGAAGTCAAACTCTCACTCTTCACAGGTGATATGATACTTTATGTGGAAAACCCAAAACTGCTAGGACTCATACAGGAATTCAGTAAAGTGTCAGGATATAAAATCAATGCTCAAAAATCAGTTGCATTTCTATACACCAACAGCAAGACAGAAGAAAGAGAAATTAAGGAGTCAATCCCATTTACAACTGCACCCAAAACCATAAGATGCCTAAGAATAAACCTAACCAAAGAGGCAAAGAATCTGTACTCAGAAAATTATAGTGTACTCATGAAAGAAATTGAGGAAGACACAAAGAAATGAAAAAATGCTCCAGGCTCATGGATTGGAAGAACAAATGTTGTGAAATGTTTATGCTACCTAAAGCAATCTACACATTCAATGCAATCCCTATCAAATACCATCAATTTTTTTCAAAGAAATGGAACAAGTAATCCTAAAATTTATATGGAACCAGAAAAGATCCAAATAGCCAGAGGAATGTTGAAAAAGAAAGCCAAAGTTGGTAGCATCACAATTCCAGACCTCAAGCTCTATTACAAAGCTATAACCATCAAGACAGTATGATCCTGGCACAAAAACAGACACACAGATCAATGGAACAGAATAAAGAGCCCAGAAATGGACCCTCAACTCTATGGTCAACTAATCTTCGACAAAGCAGGAAAGAATGTCCAATGGAAAAAGGACAGTCTCTTCAACAAATGGTGTTGGGAAAACTGGACAGCCGCATGCAGAAGAATAAAACCGGACCATTTCCTTAAACCACACACACAAATAGACTCAAAATGAATGAAAGACCTCAATGTGAGACAGGAATCCATCAATATCCTTGAGGAAAACACAGGCAGCAACCTCTTCAACCTCAGCCACAGCAACTTCACCCTAGAGCCATCGCTAAAGGGAAGGGAAGCAAGGGCAAAGATGAACTCTTGGGACTTCATCAAGATCAAAAGCTTTTGCACACAGCAAAGGAAACAGTCAACAAAACCAAAAGACAATTGACAAAATGGGAGAAGATATTTGCAAATGAAATATCAGATAAAGGGCTAGTATCCAAAATCTATAAAGAACTTACCAAACTCAACACCCAAAAAACAAATAACCTAATCAAGAAATGGGCAGAGGACATGAACAGACATTTCTGTAAAGAAGACATCCAGATGGCCAACAGACACATGAAAAAATGCTCTACATCACTCGGCATCAGGGAAATACAAATCAAAACCACAATGAGATACCACCTCACACCAGTCAGAATGCCTAAAATTAACAAGTCAGGAAACGACAGATGTTGGAGAGGATGTGTCAAAAGGGAACCCTCCTACACTGTTGGTGGGAATGCAAGCTGGTGCAGCCACTCTGGAAAACAGCATGGAGGTTCCTCAGAAAGTTGAAAATACAGCTACCCTATGACCGAGCAATTGTACTCCTGGGTATTTACCCTAACGATACAAATGTAGTGATCCAAACGGGCACATGCACCCAAATGTTTATAGCAGCAATGTCTATGATAGCCAAACTGGAAAGAACCCAGATGTCCATCAACAGATGAATAGATAAAGAAGATGTGGTATATATACACAATGGAATACTATGCAGCTATCAAAAGAAATGAAATCTTGCCATTTCCAACAACGTGGATGGAACTAGAGGGTATCATGCTGAGCGAAATATGTCAATCAGAGAAAGACAATTATCATTTGATCTCCCTGATATGAAGAATTTGAGAGGCAGAGTGGGAAGGTTGGGGGGGGTAGAGAAGGAAAAAATGAAATAAGATGGGATCAGGAGGTAGACAAACCCTAAGAGACTCTTAATCTCACAAAACAAACTTAGGGTTGTTAGGGGCCAAGGGGTATGGAGAGGGTGTTTGAGTTATGGACATTAGGGAGGGTATGTGATTTGGTGAGAGCTGTGAAGTATGCAAGCCTGATGATTCACAGACCTGTTCCCCTGGGGCAAATAATACATTATATGTTAATAAAAATAATTAATAAAACAAAAACAAAAACAAACAAAAAAAGATATACTGTCTATATTTACTGAAGAGGATACATTAGGCAAAATCTTCCAATCTCTGAAATTCAATTCTAAATGTTTAAATTCTTCCAAAATGTTCATTTGCATATTCTTTTATATATATTTTTCATTCTGCAAAATGCCAGTTTTCTTATCACAGAAATGTAGCCACATAAAGTATTTGATAAGGTACAGTGAAAAACAGCAAATCCTCAAAAAACTATATACTTACAATCTCTCAAGAGAGTATTACTTTTCCTTGGGTACAAAACATGCATGAATTTTTTCCCAACAGCTTTTAGATCACGCATCTGAAAAACATAAACAACTTCCTGTAGTGTCATGACCAAGTTATGAAGTAGTCCTCTCACTTAATTTGGTCAAATTTATTTTAACCTCCTGGGTTCACTGAATTTGGGAACTACAATTCCAGTTTAACACCTTCACTATACAAACAAACAGAAAGGAAACGCATTTCTACTAAATTTTTTCCTTTCTTTAATTAAATTCAATTAATTAACATATAATGCATAATCAGTTTCAGAGGTAGAGGTCAGTGATTCATCAGTCTTATATACTACCCAGTGCTCTATTAACTTTTTAATTAACTCTTTAAGCCAACATTTAACTCTTTACCACATCCATCTTTTCTGTTTTGATTTTTAAAGCTCTGTAAAGGAGAAATACAGCTGTACCAATATGTTAAAGAAACTAAAATAATATAACTATTTAAATCTACGCTGCAACACATGGCATCCGACTTTCAGTTCATAACTGATGAAGTCCTAAGGGCCAATTAGCCTGCTCCCTAACTACTATATTATACAGAATAAAACAAACTAATTTCCAACATTCCCAATTTAACTGGTAAATGAATCCTAGAAGCATAATTTTTAAAAATCAGTACAGCTGAGGGGCACCTGAGTGGCTCACTTAATGATCTTACAGTCCTGGGATCAAGCCCCCTGTTGGGCTCCCTGCTTCTCACTTCTCCTTCTCGCTCTCCCCCTCCCCCACCCTGTTCAATCTCCCTCTCTCTCTCTCTTTCAAATAAATAAATAAATAAAACTTTTTAAAAAATCAAGACATTTGAGGAAGAGTATAGTAATACAAATATAACCTGTCAAAATATAGTTGAGATCATTCTGTCCTAATTTTTTCACCTAGAAATTTCTTCAACAGTTCTTTATAAATACATTTTTAACAGTTGTTTAGTATTCCAGCCTATAGATATAACATAATTTACTTAACTGAAATCCCTTCTGTTGTCCAATTTACCCTTATTAAAAGGAATACTGTAATAAACATCTTTCTACATTAATATTCTTCTGCATTTTGAAAAATATTTTTTTAAAAATTCAATATACTCGGGACGCCTGGGTGGCTCAGCTGATTAAGCAGCTGCCTTCAGCTCGGGTCATGATCCCAGCATCCTGGGATCAAGTTCCACATGGGGCTCCTTGCTCAGCGGTGAACCTACTTCTCCCTCGCCTCTGCCTGCCACTCTGTCTGCCTGTGCTCACTCTCTCTGACAAATAAATAAATAATCTTTTTAAAAAATTCCATACACTCTATGTGGAGCAGAATTATCAGCTTAAAAATATTCGAACATTGTAAGATTCTTAATACTCATTACAGCCAAACTGCTCTACAAAAAGGCTGTACCGAGTTATTCTCTAGGGGAAAATCTTAAATTTCAATAAATAAGATATACTGAAAATCAGTGAGCCAAACGAAAAAGTTCTATAGTTATTTAGTCCCATGATACTGAACAGAAGTTCTCTCAGGTAGGCTAACTTACAATGGTATTCTGAACAGATTCATTTAATGTGGAGCTGTCAAATTCCCGAATATGAGATCTCATAGGAATGGTGATTTCTCCTTCCACAGGGATGTCTTGTGAGATCGATATATCAGAAAGGCCTGCAAACTGAGAAGAGTTGGGGAAAAAAATTAAAGTCTGTAATCAACTACAGCATTTTTCAAAGACATCATTTCCTAGTGAGTAGGGACTATGTCTTTTCATGGGGTGTTACGCAGTTTTTAAAGTAAGGTATTAGTTTAATAGACATTACACAATGTGGTCAACTAAAATTCTCAAATGGTTATTTCTTTTAACTTAAAGAAGGAGATGGCATATGATGGAAAAAATTACGAAGTAAATGGCATAGACACTTTCTTGCCCTCAAATATTTGCTTTCTTTCAAGCATGAAACCTTCACATGGCACAAGCTAGCAAGACTGCAAAGCTATTTGAAAGTGACCTTTTGGCAATCACATCTTCACACAGCCACAATTCTGTAGCTTTTGCTCCGTGGTAGGCTCTGGTGGCCTCTGCTGGCTAGAAAGGAGCATGAAGTGAAGCCTAATGGGAAACTGAGAAGAACAGGGAAATACCAAAATAAATTTTGATCTCTAATCTTTCTACCAGGTTACCTAGCAAACCAGATCAAGTAACATTTTCAAAGTGAATTACGAGATTGCAAGCTTATAAAATCTTATGTTCAAATGCCAAATTTTATTAGTATAACTAAAACTTTGAAATCTTCAAGTCCCTAAGAAAATAAAAGCAATCCCTTCTCACATGGATTTTGGCCCAACAGGCACAATATTTAAAGGGTAGCAGCTGCAGGTAAATGAAGTACAAGAAAATACATTGAAATTTTAGGAAGAATAAAGTTGCTCAAAGAACTTATGAAAAATAACTTCTCAAACACACTTTTAATAAGAAATGCAAATTAAAGCTACTTGTAATAAAAATTTTTCCCTGTTAAGACTGGCAAAAATCCAACAGTTTGGCAACATACTCTGGGAGTGAAGCATTCACAAACATCTGGTGGGAATGCAAAATAATACTACAGTCTACTGAAGATGAATATGGCAATATCTAGCAAAATTATATATGAATCACCCATTAACTAAGCAATGCCACTTTTAGGAGTCTGAAGACAAAGGGGCAAAAACACAAAATCACATATACACAAAGCTACTTATTATAACACTACTTATAAAAGCAAAAACCCGAGAATAACCCATATGCCCATCAACAGAGGACTACTTGAATAAAGTATGGGATATGGACATAACAGAGTTCTATGCAGCTGTAAAAGAAATGGGAGTATCTTCAAAGTACTATTTATGGAGTGTTAAATAAAAAAGGAATGTGGAGAAAAGTTTGTAAAATATGCTACCATTTATCTAAGAAAGGAGAGAATACAAATACACACTCTCACACCTGAATGTTATTTTTAAGATTTTATTTATTTGACAGAGAAAGAACATGAGGAGCAGAGGGAGAGGAAGAAGCAGACTCCCCTCAGAGCAAGGAGCCTGATGTGGGACTCAATCGCCAGACCCTGGAATCATGACCTGATCCAAAGGCAGATGCTTCACCAACTTAGCCACCCAGGCATCCTGAATGTTATCTTTGAAATATAAGAAATGTGTAAGAAATAAGCCATACAGTGTGATGTAAGTCATATGATTTTTTTAAAAAGAGGTCTCCTATTAAGGAAATGGGGGAATAAGGTAGAGGAGACAGGGAGAGAGGCTAGGCTTTTTCAAATACAAGTTGTTCCATGTATAAGACTTGAAATCATATAAATAGTTCACATAATTATGAAACAAAATTAAAACTTAAAAGAAGTCCTTAAAACTGAAAGAAAAATAAAATAAATGAACCTATGGTATGATGAATTAAATATTCACAACCACACAGAGAGCAACTATTTCAAGTGGCTTTAAAACACTGTAATTTGACTTGTGATTAGAATGTAGAAAGCTGGAAAGAATACTATCCCCCCCACCCTGCCAACAGAATAAGAAATAGTTAGATGAACTACAAAATCACAATTTTTCTTGAACCCATCAAAGAGTTGAGGTTGTAGGGCAACCAAGCAGCCTGCATAAAATCTAAGGAAAGAAAGGTGCTTCCAGGAAAACATAGGACATGGGCACTACTTTGCACATTGTAGCACAACACAAAGAATGACACTGGGCATCACACAGATGTTTAAGAATTCTGCTAAAAGTTAAAATGAACTGCTAAAGGCCAAGAGGACTTGTACAAGGGCACAGAAGCCCTGGAAGCATCAGACACAAGGGAAGTTCACACCCACCTGAAGAGTCTTCTCCACAGACTTCCACTAGGTCTAGGTTTTGGCGAAGGGAGCAGCTGCCAATTCTGAGAAAAGCAAAGAGCCCTGCTTGGACCCTTCTCCCCTACAGAACAAGAGCCTTAGAGCTACTGGGGCAACTCTGTTTTCTCCAGGGAACAGGTGAAGACCCACTGCGACTGGGGAAAGGGAAAAGACAAATCTCTCTACTCCTGGGGAAGGGATAGGAAAACAGCCTGAGGCCAGACCACTACAGTCTCCTTCAGCTGGGGGAGAAACAGAATCACTGACAAAGTCCCACTTAGGAGACACAGGGATACAGGGACTACCTAAGGCAGAAGCTGGACCAAGACAGCAAAGAATCCCCCCTCCCAGGCTAACAAGGAGGGAATCAAAACAAATAGCAGTCTACTGCTAGGGGAGGGGCTAGAGATTGGAGGAAGAACCACTATCTTATGCAAGGGCAAAGGGAAAATATAGAAAGCTTAGAACAGAATAGGAGCATTAGGTAAAACACTGGGATGATCTAGCACCCACCCCAAGCACCATGTAATAGAAGAAGAATTTGAAGCTGGTGAC
Source organism: Taxidea taxus jeffersonii (assembly GCA_003697995.1). NCBI lineage: Eukaryota > Metazoa > Chordata > Mammalia > Carnivora > Mustelidae > Taxidea > Taxidea taxus. The sequence goes on from RCUC01068246.1 coordinate 10,047, forward strand.
ACATTGAAGGTTCCCATAGCAAGGACAAAACCCAAGCACAGTTCAACTCCTGACCAGACTGATTTAATCCCCACAGTAAAAACTTAGCAGAAAAGATGTGCCACTTCCAGGCAGTCTCTACTGTTCTACACATGATGGCCAGCATTCAATAAAAAAAATTACCCCCCACAATGAAGAAACAACCCACTATGATGAGACATAGCAATCAATAAAACCAGACAGACTCTGAGATGACCCAGATATTAGAATTATCAGAGAAAAATTAAGAGGACTATGATCAATATGTTAAAGGCTCTAGTAGAAAAGGCATATGCACAAATGATGATTAATTTCTGCAAAGAGTTGGAAACTATAAAAGTCAAATGGTAATCCCAGAAATAAATGAACACAGAAACAGATGAAGAATGCCTCTGAAAGCTTTATTTGCAGATTCAACACAGCCAGAGAAAAAAATCAGTGATAGGTCAGTCAAAATTATCCAGACTACAACAAAAAGAGAAATTTTTATAGAGGAAAAAAATATATCAAATCATTGTTGTACACCTGAAACTTACAGTGTTATTATGTCAATCATATCTCAATAAAACTAGAAAAACAAACAAAACCCAAAACAGAATAAGCATCTAAGAACTGTGGGTCAATATTAAATGATCTAATTTATATATATATATATATATAAAATTGGAATCCCAGAAGAAGAGAGAGAAAATAATGTCTGAAGAAATATTTGGAAAGATAATGACTGAGTATTTCCCAAAAACAATGACACACATCAATGACAGATCCAAGCCCAGAGAACACCACTCAAGATAAATACCTAAAGAAAAAACAAAACCAAAAATCCACAAATCTGGACACAATCAAACTACTGAAACCCAAAAATAAAGAAAATCCTGAAGGCAGCCAGAGAAAAAAAGACAATGCATTCAGAGGAACAAAGATAAATAACAGACATTTCACCCAAAACTACTCAAGCTAGAAAAAAATGGAAGCACCTTTAGAATGCTACAAAAAAACTGTCAACTCAGAATTCCGAACCCAGGAAAAACAGCTACCAAAATGAAGGCAAGGGGCGCCTGGGTGGCTCAGTGGGTTAAAGCCTCTGCCTTTGGCTCAGGTCATGATCCCAGGGTCCTGGGATTGAGCATCGGGCTCTCTGCTTGGCAGGGAGCCTGCTTCCCTTCCTCTCTCTCTGCCTGCCTCTCTGCCTACTTGTGATCTCTGTCTGTTAAATAAATAAATAAAATCTTTAAAAAATTAAAAAATTTTTAAAAAATTTTTAAAAATGAAGGCAAAGTACTTTTTTCAGTCAAGTAAAAGCTGAGACACACACTACAAGAAATGTTAAAGAAAGATCGTCAGGAATGTGGTATCAGAAGGAAACTTGGATTTACACAGGAAAAGATCTCCAGAAATGGTTAAAATGAAGATAAATATAAAAAATATTTTTTTCTTGTTTTAAATTATTCTAAAAGATGATTGCCTAGAGCAAGGGCCACAAAACTTTTTCTGTAAAGGGCCTCAGAATTAAGTGTTTCAGGCTCTGAGAGCTCTGTAGATTATGTGGCAACTACTCAACTCTGCTGCTGTAGCATGAAAGCAGTCCAAGATGAGACATAAACAATTAATAAAACCTTATTTATAAAAATAGGTAGTGGGCCAGATTTTAAATCATAAAAATATGACACTTAGGAGATAACTGGAAATTTGAACACTGATATTTGATATTAGGGAATTACTAACTTTTTGGATGTACTAATAGCATTGTGGTTATGTTCTTTAAAAACAGACTCCTTCTGTGGCTAATAATACATTATATGTTTATAAAAAAATAAAAAAAATTAAAAAAACAGGTTCCTTTTCTTCTAGAGAAATATGTTGAATATTTACTGAAGTAATGATGCCTGATATGTACTTCAAAATAGTAATAGAAGGGAAATGGATAGGGCTACAGAAGAAAGAAGATTGGCCATAAATTGTTAAGTACTGGAGGTTAGGACATGAGGGTATATTTTACAATTGTACTTTTATATATCTCTGAAACTTTTCTTAATAAATAGTTAAAAAGTAAACATTGCTAATTTTAGGGGCCATCTGAGTTCTTTTTTATTCTTGCCCCTCCTCCAACTGAAATGAACCTGAATACAATCAAGCCCCTATATCTTATTAAGTTTACAGGAAATGTGTGGGTAGAGGAACATAGTAAAAATACCATGAGGATACAATCAGCCAAATACAGAAAGTGGAGAGGTCTACAAGACAAATGACTGAATTTAAACAAATAAATTACATTAAAAACAGGAGAACATTTATATATTAAGAGAGACTTATTATCCAAATGCAATTTGTTGACTTTGTTTGGATCCGGATTTGGGCAAACTATAAAAACACATGTTCTTAGAAAATTGTGAGATGATGAGCAGAGATTAGATGATACTGAGAAATTGTGAGTTTTGTTATTGTGATAACAAAGAAAACATCCTTCCCTGTTAGAGAAACACACTGACATATTTACAGGTGAAGTGATATGTCTGGGATTTGCTTTTAAACACTCAGAAAAGGGGTGCCTGAGTGGCTCAGTCATTAAGTGTCTGCCTTCAAGCTCAGATTGTAATCCCAGGGTCCTAGGATCAAGGCCTGCATCAGGCTCCCTGCTCAGTGGGAAGGCTGTTTCTCCCTCTTCCTCTCCCCTGGCTTGTGTTCCCTCTCTTATTATCTCTCTGTCAAATAAATAAACACTCAGAAAAGATCATGAAAGACAATAAAAGACATTAAAGATTGAAGGAAACTAAGGAAAAATAACAACTCAAGGCAATATAAGACCCTGGATAAGATCCTGGAAAATTAGTAGAAAATATGGTATAATTCAAATAAGATCTGTGATTTAGTTAATAGTATTATGTGAATGTTAATTTACTGATTCCGATCATTGTATACTATGGTTATGTACAATGTTAACATTGGAGGAAATGGGGTCAGGGCTATCTAGGAACTCTCTGTTGCAATTTTTCTGTATGTATAAAATTAGTTAAAAATGAACAGGTTAGAACTCATACTCCAAAGTAAAAGGAAACTTTGTGCATTGTTGGTGGGAATGCAAGCTGGTGCAGCCACAGTGGAAAACAGTATGGATATTCCTCAGAAAGTTAAAAATAAATTACCATACGGATCCAGTAATTCCACTGGAATTTACTCAACAACAAAGGTATTTACTCAAAAAACAAAAACACTAATTTGAGAACTATGTTTACTGCAGCATTTATTTACAATAGCCTAGATATGGAAGCATACCAACTGTCCTTTGATAGATGAATGGATAAAGATGTGGAATCTATGTATAATGGAATATCATTCAGTCATAAAAAAGAATGAGATCTTGTCATTTGCAGGAACATGAATGGATCTAGAGGATAAGTAATGCTAAATAAAATAAGTCAGAGAAAGACAAGTACTGAATGATTTCACTCATACATGGAATTTAGGAAACAACAACAAAAAAATGAACAAAAGGGGGAAAAAAGACCAAAAAACCAGACTCTTAAACATAGAGAACAAACTTGTGGTTGCAAGATGGGGGTTTGGTTGGAGGGATGGGTGAAAAAGATAAAGGGGATTAAGAGTGCATTTATTGTGATGAGCACTGAGATGTGTATAGAATTGCTGAATCATTATATTATACACCTGAAACTATTATAACACTGTACATTAATTATACTTGAACTTAAAAAATAAATTTAAAAAAAGATTAAACAAAAAAAAATCATACTCCAGAAAAAAAATGTGTTGGGGAAATGAAATAAAAATAGCAGAATTTTGAAAGGTACCACTCTTTATTTTATTTACATACTTAAAAGCTTCTGTAATAGAATTTTTAAATACATCACTTTCTTGTTTTTGCTACTCTCTCAAACTACTCTCCTTCCCCTCCTCTTCCCTGATCAAACTGCTCTGCACTCACTCACTCCCTTAATCCTTTGTAATTTGGCACTTCACCTTCCCACAACTTTACTTTCCCCATGGCTCTGTAACAGTGACCTCATAACCGAGAAGTACAAGGATCCTCTGAATATTCACCCTCTGAATATTCTTCAGCACTTAATATGTCAATCACCCTTTTGAAGCTGTATTCTCTCACTACTATGCCACTGACCTTTCAGGCTCCAGGACTGGTGTTCTGAGTTTTCATGATGTCTGCAAATGCTAGGGAAGGCAAAGCAGTAGAGAAGGAATGAGCTCCAAAGCCTAATTCGGCTCTGCCCTCACTTGGAGACGACACCATCATAAGATTTAGGTAAGACCAGCACTTCACCTAGCCCGTGGTCAGCATTCAACATATGATATTGGAAGAGTATTGCTTAAGAGTGCTGCGGGAAGCCATCCAGCTCTATCACTGACTACTTATGTGACAGCGAGCAGGTTTCTTGACCTCTCCATACCTCAGTTCCTCATCTACAAAACTGAGAGAATAGTATCATCATCACAGGGTTGTTGTGGGAATAAATGTATTACTATGCATAAAGCACTTAGTAGGAGGCTCTCAGTGGGGCTAGATACATGTTAGCTCTAGCTCAAGATGCCCAGGGGGTTAATTCCAGTTCTGTCACTTGTATAATGAAGAATTTGGCTGGCCTTTGTGTCCTGTTCCTAGAAGGTAGCCTCTAAACCCTTGGAATTTCCTAAATGAGTGTTAATTTTGTTACTCATGGTGGGCCCTAACAGTTTAGCTAACAAGTGAGTCATGGTAGGCCCCTAGACACTTTATGCTAATGAGATGACTCAGCATGGGGGCAAACCATTCCAGACAGACAAACACAAGTTTAGAGGGTTGAACCTTTGACTCCAGTGACATAAACCTGGCCTCCGGGGTGGGGAGGAGTCAATGATCTAGTCAATCATGCCTACAGAAAGAAACACTAATAAAGACTCTGGATACATGAGTACCCTTCCTTGATTGGCAATATTCTGCTTATTGCCACAGCTTGATGCATCAGGGGGTTAACAAGGTCCTGACTCCACAGGGAGAAGACAAGGAAGCTTTGTGTTAGGGACCCTCCTAGGCCTCACCCTATGCATCTCTCCCTTTTGCTGGTTTGGATTGTATCCTTTTGCTATAATGAAACTATAATTTTAAGCATAGTGCTATCCTAAATTCTATGAACCATTCTAGTGAAGTATGGAGCTCGAGGGAATCATGGGAACCCCCGAATTTGCAGCCAGTAGGTCAGAAGTAAGGGTGATCCTGGGAACATCCAAACCTGTGGCTGGTGTCTGAAGTAAGGGCAGTCTTGTGGAAGACTGTGCCCTTATCCTGTGAACTTCGGCCTAACTCCAGGTAAATGCTTTTGGAAGTCACTGTAGTCATTATAGTGCCATGTGGTTCCTATCATATCCCTCATCCCAACATTTCCTCAGTAACTCTTTTCAGGAGAATTAGTGATATGGTTCAGAGAGCTGAGCCATATCTGTGGACTTCAAGCCCCACATATGACAAACAGGGCTTCTAGGCCCTCAGCTAGTGGACCTTGCTCTCTGATTAGCCTCTCAGTGCGGATGAAAGGTGACTTGGAGCCAATGTCCCTTCCCTTCTCCCTGTGCAGGTTGGCTCTTGCACATATATGCACATGTGTGCACAGAAACCCATATGTACACTTCGCTGTCTGGCTTGGACCAATGAGGGGACAGATAGAGGCAGGGCCAAAAAGATATAGTAAAAGCAGGGACTGAAGCCTTAAGAGAGCAGCTGGGTCTAGATGGGTTATACTACCGACCAAAATCCTAGAGAAAAGAGTCAATAAGTGGGGAGGGGGGCATCAAGCAGAAACCAGCTCAGACCAAGAGGCTTGGCTTCAAGAAGTGGGGAGGGGTGACTGCTGGTGTGCTATCCAGCCAGCCCCTTTACCTGAGACCAACATCCTTCCAGACCTCAGGCTAAAGCCATCATTATAGCTCTTTTTCCTGCTCTCCAAACAGACAAACAATAGATATGCATTACCAAAGACTATCTTCTCAACTCTATGCAAATGACTCCTAATTAAACCTAGTCCTGACTTCTGAGTCATGAAGTCCAGTTTTTAGACAAACCGCCTATTGGATGGCCTGCCAATATCTCAAACTAAACGTCCAAAAGTGAATTAGTGAACTTTTAGGGTCCTCATCCTCCTCTTACGTATTTCTGTGTAGGGCATCAGTATGCTCCCATTTGTCTATAGCCTTGCTTTTCAAAATGTGGTACTGGGAGCAGTAGCAGCAGCAGTATCACCTAGGAGCTTGTCAGAAATGCAGAATCTTAGGTCTCATTTCAGATCTACCAAATCAGAATCTGCAACTTCACAAGATTCCCCAGATGACTGCTAGGCACATTATAGTTAAAAAAACTCTGATCCAAGGCACAGCCTCCCTAGCACTCCAAACCCTCAAGGAGCCTGCCTGTCTCCAGTCCTCATGACTCCACCACTGCTATAGTCCAGGTAGCAATCACTTGTTCTAGAACTACTGGTTTCACTGGTCTAGATTCCAAACATTCCTCATGGTAACTCTCCCTCAATTATGTTGTCAAATTCATGATTTTAAACCCTTCCCTCCTCAAAAATTTCCACGGGCTCCTCATTGCCTATTAAACCTCCAAGCTTACTAGTCAAGAAGAAGAAATATCACTTATTGTATAATCATTACATGCCAGGCACTCTACCAAGTGTTTTACATGTCTCAATTAATTTAATCCACCTAACAACCCTATGAGCTAATTATTACTGTATCTTCATTCTACAGATGGGAAACTGAGGCATGGAGAGGTTAAATGACAGAGCTGAGAATCAAAGTTAGATAATTTGACCCAAGTGCATAAATTCTTAACCACTGTTTCATAGTGCCTCCCTAATTCAGTAGCTTTATTTTTTTAAGGCTTATCTCCTAAGACTTCCCTGTACTTTAGCCAAAGTGATCTATCTGTTGTTCTATAAATACGTTAACACTTCCCAACTTCTGTACCCTCACCCTTGAGAGGTTGTGTAGTCTTAATGGAAATAATCTGGGCTTCAGAAGCAGACCTAGTTTCAAATTTTAGGCCTGGCCATTAACTAGTTCTAAGACCCTAGGGAAATCATCAAACCTCTCTGAGTCTCCTGTCCTCATTGGCAAGTAAAACACAGTTTAAAAACCACCTAACTGAAATGGTTGCTGTGAAGTTTAGAAAAAACGCTGAGGATGTCTACTACAATCCTGGCACAAAGCAGGTGCTCAATCATTGATAGCTCTTACGCTCACCTGAAATTTCAAATCCTATCCACCCTTTGATGCCCTCTCAAATATAACTTCTACAGCGTAGCTTGCTTTGTCACCCCAACTGGACATGATAGCAACTTCCTTTAAATTTTGTTAATATTTTATGTGTAACTCTTTCTGATTTACTACCTTATTTTAGCATTGTACATTTGTCATAGTAGACTGTAGGCACCATAAGGGCAAGCCATTTGTATGCCCTAAAACAGCTAGCATAATGCACTGCACTGTGGGAGTTTAATAAACATTACTGAATAGAAGTGGATTGGACATTGAGTAATGAATGACCAGAACCACTAAAATTAATTGGGGGAAAACTTCATAAAAAAAGAGGTGGAACGGGAACTAAAAACAGCTAAGCACTTGTAACTATGTCACTATACACTGTGTGTATAATAGCTCATTAGTAATCTCATTAATTCTGTGATGAGTTACCATCCCACTTTCCAAATGAGGAAACAGGTTGAGAATGACTTCCTCAAGGTCACAATTGTTCCATGAGAACTTGGACCCACTAACTCTCTTTGATTGCTGCATCCCCAGTGCCTAAAGGAGTGCCTGGAACATAGATGCTCAATAAATATTTGTTGAGGGGCGCCTGGGTGGCTCAGTGGGTTAAGCTTCTGCCTTCAGCTCAGGTCATGATCTCAGGGTCCTAAGATCGAGCCCCGCATCGGGCTCTCTGCTCAGCGGCGAGCCTGCTTCCCCCCTCTCTCTCTCTCTGCCTGCCTCTCTGCCTACTTGTGATCTCTCTCTCTCTGTCAAATAAATAAATAAAATCTTTAATAAATAAATAAATATTTGTTGAGTGAATGAAGAGATGAAAAAATAGTGCTAGTAAGCAGAACCAGGGCTAGAAGCGATTTCACCTGACTCCCAGTTCAGCCCTCTGCTGTTAATTTGCCAATTTAAAAGAGGAAAGGGATATACCATTTATTAAACAACTGCTAAGAAACTGAACACCGTTTGGGAAGAGGGATCTTAGAGCAGAACATTGAATAATTACACTCCTCAGTTCATGACACTGTGTTTGACACTTTAAATTATATCATTTCACCTTCCCAAAAACTCTTTGCAGCAGGTATTTTTATATCCATTTTATGGATGAAGAAACACTCCCCATGAAATGATTTGCCCTAACTCTCATTAAGAGGCAGGGCGGGTGATTCTAGCCCAGGTAATTTTAACTTCAAAACCTGTGTCCTTAAGTAATACTTGCCCAAGCTTTGGCTTGTACTTGCAATGTAATTCGTACCCCCTGTAGAGACAGGAGCAAGATAGCATCATGAAGAGCACTGAGAGGAGCTGCAACACGGAGAACAGGGATTAAATCAAGACTACTGAGGTCATGAACAAATCAATGATTAAGTTATAAGGTCCTATGGGAAGCAGTCTCATCAATCCAAGAATGCTGTTACTCCAACAACAACTAGTGACAGAACTTGACAACATGAAGGACAGCAGAAAAAAAAGGTAATTAAGAAATCACCTAAAGCTGGGCATTTATGCAATGAACGGGAGGAGGACAAGCCCTGAGAGTATGGGACAGGAAAGTGAATAGGACTTTCACAAGAAGGCGTGGAAGGAACGAGGAGGGTAAAGCAGTTAGCCCTAAGAGCAGGTGCAATGTTGAGACTGGTTCTGGCATCGGGTATAGGTCGGGCCTACCGGGAGGAAGGAGTTCGGGCCTTCTCCGGCCAGGAAGCCCATCATCCGACTTCCTTAAGAGTACTCTGCCTCACCCTCAGACCCTTTTGCCTCAGAACCCAAGCTCACCAGGGGCCTGGGCGATGTTGTCCCCGGGTCTCCCGAAGACTCCGCCGCTTTCGCCATCTTGGCCCTCCTTCTCCCGGGTCGCTCCCACAGGCCTTTGCGGAACCTGAGACGTGGAGGCCATGGCTGGTCAGCGCGTCATCGCGCGGCGGTCGCGTCACTGAAAGGCGCCCGACAACGGCTGCTGGTGCCATCACGTTGCTGTCTCCGTCCTCCTGGTTTCCGGAAGAGGGACGAGTTGTCGCGCCTCGCTTGGCTTCTTAGGGGCCACAGGTCCCATTAGACGTGTCCCCCTTTTCATACTCAACCCCGATCCTGGGATCGCTCCACCGCTGCGTTTTCTTTTAATCCACCGCACCCGCGCACCCGTTTCTCGCTCTCTGGGCGGGTACGCAGAGCTAGCACTTCACGGAAAAAGACTGCGCCTCCGCCGGCTGCAGAACAATTCGCGGTTTCGTGCTCCTGACTAAAGCGATCAACCCCTCCTGACCAGCCCCTCCCTCCGCCGTCGCTCCTGCCTGTCTGATTCTTTGCGCATTCCCCTCATCCCCCCACCCCCCACTACAAGCCTTTTTCCACTTCTCAGTTTTTATAAACTATACAAGATTACTTTTCTTTCTCCCTCACCCGCTTTGAGGAGGGGCCAAGCTAGCTTCTCTGTATACTTTGGCCAAAATGTTAATCTCACTACAACTTCTAAAATTGCTAAGTGATTTGGAGCAAGTACTAAAAATGTTTAATGTCTAAAGGAGGATGATTATTGTAGGAATAACAAAACAAAACAAAAAACAAACAAAAACTCGGCATGTCCCAACCTCTTTTCCCTACCTAATTCTGGGTCTTTCTCACTCCACTTCACTCGGCCCCAGGTTAAAATGCAATCAGGGAATACAGTCATTTTAGATGCAAGAAGGATTCAGGATATCTTGAGTGTCCTTCGGTGGTGTGAATATCACTTTCCCCCGCTTTTAACAGGGTAGGGTTGGGTGTGTAATAAAGCGCTTTATGTTTTTGTATAGGCAACCCAGAAAGAAATCAAGTCTTAAATTTAAGAAGAAGGAATGTGGAATATGGTGGGACGAAATTCTCAAATAAATGGTGGGGTGTGTGTGTGTAGGGCGCTTGTTGTGTGGTTTTCTTTTGTTTAAATATTCTCATAATTCTTCAGATCCAGCATATTTTCAGTACTTGCTCAGGTACTAATGGGAGCGATCTTAAAATTGAGACCAGTAGAAATGAAACATTTCCTGAAACATTTTTTAAAGATTTCATTTATTTGATGTAGAACCAAGAGAGCAGGAGTGGCAGGGCAGAGCGAGAGGGAGAAGCAGGCTTCCCGCTGAGCAGGAAGCCCTGGGGCTGATCCCAGGACAGGGTCATCTTGACCTGAGCTAAAGGCAGATGCTTAATGACTGAGCTGCTCAGGCTGTCCCTGAACCATTTTTTTTTTTCCCCAAGAGAATATTATGTACAATTCCCCAGCCCCAGCTTGGCCACCCACTCTAACCCTCCCACTTCCACCCAGTCCAGATTTCTGGCACTTGTTATCAGGTTACCAAGTCCTCTCCCGCTTTCCTGAGGCTATTGATAATCCCTTCTGTTTCCTTGCCAACCGCTAAAATTAGTTATCTCTCCCTAACCCGAAGCTCCAACTTCCGCCACCTACCCTCATCTCTTGAACTCTTTGCTACTACTGGTTTCAGGATGACCTTGATGCTGGGTTAAGAAGAGGACAGACCAGAAAACAATTGTTGAGGCAGTCAGTGTTCAGGTTACCTAGGCATTATTTCAGTCTAAAATGTCAGTTTTCTTCATTTAACTAATAGGGTACAGGTTAAAAATGAGGTAATACGCTATGAAGGAAAAAACTCAGAAAGGTTGTAGAGGAAGCTGTGTAATGGCCAAGTTTTAGAGACCACCAAGGAGCCAACACCAATGCAATCACACGAGGGCTTATTTGACAAGCTTAAGCTTGGGCCCAAGTATACCCGACACAGCGGAGTAGGGACTTGGACCCCAAGTCTAGTTAAGGCAGAGGTTTTTATGTGTCATCACAAGAGGCTTGGGGGGGGGGGAGGTGCGCAGAGTGTGCACAGGGAACTTTCAAACAAGTCCTGCAGTGAGCTGATTAGCAGTTGCCGGGGGTGTTGCCGGGTTTTTTTCTAAAGCTTCCTGGAACTAAAATATGGCAAACAATCCCTAGAACTGGGATAGGGTGGGTTTCTCCTGGAACTAAAGTATAGCAAACAATCCCTAGAACTGAGGTTGAGTCACAGAGGCCTAAGATGGCTGCCGAAGTTAAGATGGCTGCACTTATGCTAACACTAAACTTGAGGTGGGATGGCCTTAATTTTTTTCGGCCTCCACAGCTGATGGCATAGGGACAAGCTCCTAAAATAGGAATTATTTTATGTTTTTAGTTGCAAATATATCTTACAAAATTGCCAAACTCAGTATTCTTTCTTTTTAAAGATTTTATTTATTTATTTGAAAGACAGAGATCACAAGTAGGCAGAGAGAGAGGAGGAAGCAGGCTCCCCGCCTAGCAGTGAGCCCCATTCGGGGCTCGATCTCAGGACCCTGGGATCATGACCTGAGCTGAAGGCAGAAGCTTTAACCCATTGAGCCACCCAGGCGCCCCCTGGGTATTCTTTAATACACTTTCAGTCCTTATCCTCTTTTAGTCTATGAACATTTACAGTGCCGCAGGATTCACAGGACTTGCCCAAAGTTGCCTAGAAACTTGGTAAGTGGTGGAAGTGAGATTAATATTTAGGCCAACATTAGGTATGGAGAACTTTTTTAGTTGTTCTAAATTACAGGACAATACAATGCACAACTCTAAGAAAACAACTAGAAAATATTGAGGAAATGGGCAGTTTCCTAGAAAAATGGTCAAAATTAATTAAAAAAGGAAGTAGGGGATTTCGTTAGGATAACATTTTGGAAATGAAAAATCAAATATATAAAAAGCAAGGTGCAGAACATTTCCTATGGTATGCTACCATCTGGGTAAAAAGTCAGGTGGAGGGAATATATATTCATATATTTGAATATTCACAGACTATGTCTCAATGGCTACACAAGAGATTGGTAACAGTGATTGCCTTGGGAGGCAAACCGAGGGACTGGCAATAAGAGGTGGGAGGGACTACTTAATGACTTTCAAGGGAGGACCATTTGTTGTATAACCTTTCATGCAGTTTGAAATTTTTACCATAGATAACTATTACTTTAACAAAAAGTTGCCAAGATCTATCCTTTCCCCCACCCACAAAGTGCTGGGTGGTTTCACAGGCTATTCATTGAAGCCTTCAAGGAACGGATCATTTCTACATTATGTAATTTTTTCCAGAGAGTGGAAAAAAAGAAAATTTACAAATTTATTCTAGGGTCCCAGTATAAACATGGTATCAAACCTGACAAAGAGTACTAAAAAAGAAAACTTTATATCAGTCTTACTATCAATATCAGGTACAAACATCTTACAGTAGCAAATCAAATCTGGCAAAATAATATAATTATAATATTCCATGACCAAGTAGAGTTTTTCTCAGAAATGTAAAGTTCACTCAGAAACAGGAAACACAATAGTGATAACTGACCATTTTAATAGGTCAAAGAAAAAAGCCATCATCTCGATGCTGAAAATTCAACTTCATTCCTGAAAATAAATACATTATTAATAATAACTACATTAGGATACCTAATGTCATAAAAAAATCTGTCTCAAACCAAAAGTCAGCATCTTGCTATACCTGGCATTCCCATTCCCATTTAAACCAAGACCAAAAGAAGAATGCTCATTATCACCACTATCATTTGACACTGTCCTGGAAGTGCTAGACAGTGCAATAGACTCTTCTTCCCCTGGGGGACAGGGGTAGCCTTGCTCGTTCTCTTTGAGGCCATTGGTCCCCCTGGATATTCTCACCTATAAACCCCACCTTAATCCTCTCTCTCTAATACACAAGCAACCTTCTAGCCCTAGAAACTCCAGGCATGTTTCCTGCTTCCAGTATTTTATTCTTGGTACTCGCCTCTCCTAAAGTATAGCACTTCTCTGTATAAACACTCCACCCTTCCTGGTGTAAACATAGTTTCTTCTCTCTCCTATTGTAAAGAATTACTGATAAGCCCTCTTCCTAGCCTATTTGACTCCACCTCTTTCCCAGTTGCTGCCCTGGCCCAGCCCTTCCCTTGCCCATTCTCTCATCCTTTTCCACTTTCCTGAGGTGTTTATTTTTTTTAAGATTTTATTTATTTATTTGAGAGAGAGAGAGCAAGTGAGAGAGCATAAACAGGGGAGAGGGGCAGAGAGAGAGGGAGAAGCTGACTCCCCACTGAGCAGGGAGCATGACATGGGGCTCAATCCCAGGACCCCAGGACCATGACCTGAACCAAAGGCAATTGCTTAACTGACTGAGCCACCCAAGTGCCCCAACTGAGGCTTTTTAAACCTTTTATTTTCACACCTATTTCCAAATTGGGAAAATCTCCCTGACTCTTCTACCATGTACCTCATCCCTAGACTTTCTCAGTGCTTCTGACTCAGGATTGCCTTGCCTCTGGGGTAGGAAGAGGTCAGGTTATAATGTAATTGTAGATTCAGTCAGTTATTAATGTTACCTGGGTGCCCTTTCAGGCTACACGTACCTGTTCCCTGTTTGACAAACAAGGTAAGAGATTGGTATGGGAAGAAATAGAGTGCTATGTATTTTTGGATAAGCACTCCACAAAATTCCAGTGTCACTCTAAAAGTAAAAAGATGTAGAGGACATAAACAACTCACAGAATAGCAATTGCCATCGAATTTTTTTCCGTTACAAGCATATCCAGCAACATTTATGATTGTGTATACCTTAATTATTCTTTTTAAAAACCAAATCATGGATATTTTCTTTTCTTTTTTAAAGATTTTATTTATTTATTTGACAGACAGAGATCACAAGTAGGCAGAGAAGCAGGCAGAGAAAGAGGAGGAAACAGTCTCCCTGCTGAGCAGAGAGCCTGATGTGGGGCTCGATCCCATGACCCTGGGATTATGACCTGAGACCAAGGCAGAGGCTTTAACCCGCTGAGCCACCCAGGTGCCTCAAATCATGGATATTTTCAATAGACCAGTTTACATTTGGTTTTTTTATTCCATAAAATTACATTCACACCCTTAGCATGTGTCCAAATTGTAATTTTGTACCAAACAAATATTTTGATAGTTTATTTTTAATACTTGTACATTTGTCCATATTATTCAAATTGATTCATACTTTCCCCAAAATTTTGCTATGAAAATATCCAAATATATAGAAAAGTTGAAATAGTACAGTGAGCCCCCATATACACACTACCTAGATTTCTACAATTCACACTTTCACACTTTGCTATTTCTGCCTTATTACATCTCTAACTGCCCATCCAACAAATCTCCCCATGCATCATTTATTTCATTATTTATACATTTCGAAGTAAAGATGTAAGTCTACTTCATGCCTATACATTTAAACATGTATTGTTTGGAAAAGGAAAAGATAGATCTTTGTGTATTGACATGTGAAGATGTCCACGATATATTAAAAGGAAAAAAGCAGCATATAAAACACATTATTTGGGTTAAGTATAGAGAGTGATGCAGACAGGAATTTAATTGCCTCTACAATATCCATTTTTCCCTTATTCCTTCTTGATAGATCCCACTTTTGTTCAGTTTTTGGCAATGTGTGCAGACCTGAGTATTGAATCATCACCAATTCAAATCAATCTTGGCAATCTTGTCCTCTAATCTTCCAACTTCCTTGGCTGACACAGATAACCATATGAATAGCTTTGGCTAATGAGAACATAAGAAGTCATCCAGGGAAGCTTCTGGAAAAGCATTTGGTTTATGAGATAGAAGAAACAGATTGAGATTGTAAGACTTGTCTCTTTCCCCAATCTTCCTTCCTTGAATGCAGGTATGATGTCTGGAAATTCAGTGACTAACTTGCAACTAAGAAAAGACAAAGATAAAGGACAAAATGTCATGTGCCAAGAATGGTCTTTTCATGTTCTATGTAATTTTTTAAAGAATCATCACATGTTATTATAATATATGAATAGTATATCTCTATTAAAATGGAGATGTACTATCAACACTTAATTCAAACTTAATTTTGGAGGCCTAAATGAGAAAGTGTATGAGAAAGTAGCAAAGTGTGAGCAATAAAGTAAAATATACTCTATTGGAAGGGTAGTCTGTCTTACCCCGCATTTCCTTCAGAAAGCAGAGCCTGAGACAAGGACTTTTGTATACGTGTTGGTGTTGGGGAGTGATCCCAGGGAACAGTGGTAGGGAACTGAGAAAAGTGAAGTAGAAATGTAAGGAAAGTCATTAGAAGGGTATGTTTTGAACCTGAAAAACTGAGGATAGATCCCACTGGGGAGCAATATAGAGTGTGCTTTACATTTGTCCCTGGAGAGACAGAAAGAGGGAAATATTTCTCTACAGCTCCCACATCCCATTGAAAAAGGGCACTATGTGGTGTGTTATGTCTCTTGCATCTTCAAACATGTGCACATTTCAGAATGGCAGAAGAGACTTCCACAGGCCTATGACAGAAAGTGAGATATAGCACAGCATAGACAAGTGTTTATCGGTTCAACCTGGCAGAATGGAGGGCTGAGGGGATGTGAGATAGAGCATGAGAGGAAGATGCCTAGTCTAAACACAAGATGATGGACATCTGAAAAATAGTGGTGGCGGCAGTAGGAATGCCAAGGGAGAATTTTGCTTTCGCTTTCCTTTTTTCTTTATTTTTATATTTGCATTTATAAAAAGAGGCAACTTAGTGAAGCAAATAAGAACACAAACTCTGGAACCAGAACACTTGGGTAGGAAGCTCAACTCCACCATTTACTTATTTACTTTTTACTTGACTTTTGTCAAGTTACTAAACCTCTCCGTGCCTCAGACTCAGCATCTGTAAAATTGTGACAAGAGGAGTGCCTGGGTGGCTCAGTGGGTTAATGCCTCTGCCTTCAACTCGGGTCATGATCTCAGGGTCCTGGGATCAAGCCCCGCATCTGGCTCTCTGCTCAGCGGGAAGCCTGCTTCCTCCCCTCTCTCTCTGCCTGCCTCTCTGCCTACTTGTGATCTCTCTGTCTGTGCAATAAATAAATAAAATTAAAAAAAAATTGTGACAAGAACAATAGCTGCCTCATAGAGAGTCTTAAGGACTATGAGTTAAACAGTAGTTATTTTTTTAAAAGATTTTATTTATTTACTTGAGAGAGAGAAAGAGAGAGCATGAGAGGGGAGAGGGTCAGAGGGAGAAGCAGACTCCCTGCTGAGCAGGGAGCCAGATGAGGGACTCAATCCCGGGACTCCAGGATCATGACCTGAGCTGAAGGCAGTCGCTCAACCAACTGAGCCACCCAGGCACCCTAAACGGTAGTTATTAATACTTAAAATAGAAATACATGTTTGTTGTAAAGAATCAAAATACATAAGTATATAAAACACAAAGTGTCCTGTGTCTGTTAGGATGCTTTTGTTTTCAAGTGAAATAAAATCAAGCCACAGTCAGTGAGGCATTGGACATGGATGGAATATTGAGATAGGAAGTCTTGGGCTCGGGCGGTTGGAAGGTGACACAAAACTACTCTGTCAGCAATGTCAGGTCAAGGGGTTGAAGGAAACTGAATAGTGGAATGCAAAGCAGGTAAACTAACCTAACACACACTAACACTAGTGTGTGTTAGTATCTAGCTAGCCAAGGAGGAGTATTCCTCCTCTTACCTCCTTTGGTTATTCCTCCTGCCTCTTTTTCTGATCCTTCACTATCTTGCTTATTAGCAGCAATGCCCTCCTCTTTTGTAACTAGGAAGAAGGAGGACATGGGACTGCTGTGAGAGAATTTCTTGGCTCAGTGGACAAAAAGAACTAAAAGTGTAGAATGTCTATTCAATGTTTGTTCTGAATAAGTTCATCTGAAAAGTGTACTTTTCAAAAGTGAACAAAATCTTTGCAATTAGACTTTCATTAAAATTACACACAGAGCAAAGGGAAATGTGTCTGCTGGACCACACATTTATTTTTCCCACCCTTTCCCAACATCTCTTTTTCAAAAATGGAGGTTGTAAATAAGGAAAGGAGGAGGAAGGATGGGAAAGGAAAGAACAATTTAAGGAGTATGGAACAGCTTTGCTTCCCTTTCTTTAAGTAACCTGCAATATGAAAGCATCATTTGGAGGGCAAGAACTCATCTTTTTTATGCCTGTGTAACATTCCACTACGTATATCTCAATGAGCACTTAGGTCACTTCAATATCTTGGCTACCAAATAATGCTGCAATAAGCATAGAGGAGCATATATCTTTTCAAATTAGCGTTTTCATTTTCTTTTGGTAAATACCCAGTACTGCAATAACTGGATCATATGGTATTTCTATGTTTAATTTATTGAGGAACTTCCACAAGTCTTACCAGAGTGGCTGCACTAATTTACATTCCTACCAACAGTGCATGAGGATTCCTTTTTCTCCATATTCTTGCCAAGACTTGTTTCTTGTCTTTTTGATATTAGCCATTCTGACAGGTGTGTGGTAATATCTCATTATGGTTTTAATTTGCATTTCTCTGATGAATAATGATAAGAAACATCTTTTCATATATCTGTTGGCCAACTCTATGTCCTCTTTACAAAAATGTTTATTCAAGTGTCTGCCATTTTTAAATCAGATTATTTGTGAGGTTTTTTGGTGTTGAGTTGAATAAATTTTTATATATTTTGAATATTAAGCCTTTATTGAATTCATCATTTGCAAATATCTTCTCCCATTCAGTAGGTTGCCTTTTTGTTTTGTTGGTTTCCTTTGCTGTGAAAAGCTTTTTATTTTGATGTATTCCCAACAGTCTATTTTTGGTTTTGTTTTCCTTGCCTTAGGAAACATGCTTAGAAAAATGTGGCTACAGCTGATGTCAGAGAAATTACTTCCTGTGTTCTCTTCTAGGACTTTTATGGCTTCATGTCTCACTTTTAGATTTTTTTTTAAGATTTTATTTATTTATTAGTTAGAGAGAGAGAGAGAGCGAGCACAGGCAGACAGAGAGGCAGGCAGAGGCAGAGGGAGAAGCAGGCTCCCTGCCGAGCAAGGAGCCCTATGTGGGACTCGATCCCAGGACGCTGGGATCATGACCTGAGCCGAAGGCAGCCGCTTAACCAACTGAGCCACCCAGGCGTCCCTCACTTTTAGGTTTTTAATGGTTTGTAGTTTATTTGTGTGTATGGTATAAGTAAGTGGTCCAGTTTAATTCTTTGCATGTCATGGTCCAGTTTTCCTGTTGGATATTTTTGCGCCTTTGTTATAGATTGAAAATCTAAGCATAGGTTTACTTCTGGGCTCTCTAGTCTGTTCCATTGATCTATGTGTCTTTTTTTGTGCCAGTACAATACTGTTTTGATTACCATAGCTTTGTAGTACATCTTGAAATCTAGGACTACAATACCTCCAACTTTGTTTTTCTTTTTCAAGATTACTTTGTGGTTCCATACAAATTTTAGCATTATTTGTGGGATGCCTGGGTGGCTCAGTGTGTTTAGCCTCTGACTTTGGCTCAGGGCATGATCCCAGGGTCCTGGGATTGAGCCCCGCATCAGGCTCTCTGTTCAGCAGGGAGCCTGCTCCCCCCATCCTTTCTCTGCCTGCCTCTCTGCCTACTTGTGATTTCTGTCTGTCAAAAAAAAAAGTCTTAGAAAACAAATTTTAGGATTATTTGTTCTAATTCTGTAAAAGATATTGTTGGTACTTTAGTAGGGATTGCATTAAATCTGTAGATTGCCTTGGGGTAGTATGGACATTTTAACAATAGTAATTCTTCCAATCCATGAGCATAGATTTCTTTTCATTTGTTTGTGTCATCTTCAATTTCATTCACAGATGCTTTATAGTTTTCAGAGTATAAGTCTTTCACCTCCTTGGTTAGGTTTATTCCTAGTTATTTTCTTCTGTTTGGTGCATTATGAGTGGCATTGTTTTAATTTCCCTTTCTGCTACTTCATTATTAAGTGCATAAAGATGTTATCAATTTCTGCGTATTAATTTTGTATCCTGTAACTTTACTGAATTTATTACTTTTAATAAGTTTTTGGTGAAATATTTAGGGTTTTCTATTTATTGTATCATGTCACCTGCAAATAATGACAGTTTCCTTTGCCATATGGATGACTTATTTCTTTTTCTTGTCTAATTACTATGTCTGGGACTTCCAGTACTATGTTCAATAAGATTGCTGGGAGTGAATATCCCTGTCTTGTTCCTGATCTTAGAGGAAAATGTCTCAGTTTTTCACCATTGAATATGGTGTTAACTGTGTGTTTTTCATATGTGGTCATTATGATATTGAGGTATTTTCCCTCTAAACCCACTTTGTTGAGTTTTTTTTCCCCCATGAACAGATGTTGAATTTTGTCAAATACTTTTTCTGCATTTATTGAGATGATCATGTGATTTTTATCCTTCGTTTTGTTGATGTGATGTATCATAATGATTGATTTGCAGGTATTGAATGATCCTTGCATCTTTAGAATAAATTCCATTTGTGATTTTTTTGGTTTTGGTATCAGGGTAATGCTGACCTTGTAGAATGTATTTGGAGATTTCCTTCCCTTCTCTGTTTTGGAATAATTTGAGAATAAGTATTAACTTTTTTTTTATTAACATATAATGCATTATTTGTTTCAGGGGTACAGGTCTGTGAATCATCAGTCTTACACAACTCACAACACTCACCATAACATATACCCTCCCCAATGTCCATATCCCAGCCACCCTATCTCTTCCTCCCACCCCCCAGCAGCCCTCAGTTTGTTTCCTGAGATTAAGAGTCTCTTATGGTTTGTCTCCCTCCCTATCTCATCTTGTTTTATTTTTATCTCCTCCCTACCGCCCATGGCCCCCCGCCCTGCCTCTCAAATTCCTCGTATCAGAAAGATCATATGATAATTGTCTTTCTCTGATTGACTTATTTCACTTAGCATAATACCCTCTAGTTCCATCCATGTCATTGCAAATAGCAAAATTTGGGGGTTTTGTTGGCTGCATAGTATTCCATTGTATATGCGGTATTAATTCTTTTTTAAATGTTTGGGAGCATTCACCTGTGAATCCATCTGGTCCTGGACTTTAAAGTTTTTGGTTTTGTTTCTATTACTGATTCAATTTAGTAATTACTAATTGGTCTTTTCAGATTTTATATTTCTTCCTGATTCATGTTTCTAGGAATTTATCCATTTATTCTAGGTTGTCCAATATACTGGACAATAATTTTTTGTAGTATTCTTTTATAATTCTTTGTTTTTCTGTACTGTCTGTTTTTACTTCTTCTCTTACTTTTCTGATTTTATTTCTTTGGGTCCTTTCTCTTTTTTTTCTTGATGAGTCTACCTAAGGTTTTACCAATTTTATCTATCTTTTCAAAGAAGCAACTCCTGGTTTCATTGATTTTTTTTCTATTGATTTTTTGGGCTCTATGTGATTTATTTCTGCTCTAATTTTTATTATTTCTTTCCTTCTACTCTCCTTGGGCCTTTTTTGTTCTTTTTCTAGTTCCTTTGGTGGAAAATAAGATTGTTTATTTGAGATTTTTCTTGTTTCTTGAGGTAGACCTGAATCACTATTTATTTTCCTCTTAGAACTGCTTTCATCCCATTCCAAAGATTTAGAACATTTGCATTTTTGTTTCATTTTTCTCCATGTATTTAAAAAAATTTCTTCTTTAATTTCTCCATTGACATATTGGTTTTTTTAAAATTAACATGTTGCTTAATGTCCATATGTTTGTGTTTTTTCCAGGTTTTTTCTTGTGATTGATTTATAATTTCATATCATTTTGGTTGAAAATGATGCATGGTATAATTTCAGTCTCCTTAAATTTATTGAAACTTGTTTTATTGCCTAATATATGATCTATTCTAGAGAATGTTCCATGTGTACTTAAGTTTTTGGATATAATGTTCTATATAAATCTGTTATGACCATCTGGTCTAATGTGTTACTCAAAGACACTGTTCATTTGTTGAATATCTACCTTAATATCCATTGATGTAAGTGGAATGTTAAAGTGCCCTACTATTATTTTATTATCATTCATGTCTCTGTATGTCCATTAGAATTGCTTTATGTATTCAGATGTTCCTCTTGTTGGATTAATCTCTTTATCTTTATGTAAAGCCCTTCTTTGTCTCTTGTTATAGTTTTTTTAATTGCTAATTTTATGTATTTTATGTACACATGTAGGTAACATGTGGTTTTGAGTGATGGGATGACAGATCATTCTTTTTACTTGGAAGCCAACTAAATCCTATTTTAATCCCATGCATATTATGAACTTTAAATATTTGGAAAATTTTAAATGTTGTTTTTGTTTACTTTTTCACTTTTTTCTTTTTTAAAAAATATCTTATTTATTTATTTGACAGACAGAGATAACAGGGCAGAGAGACAGGCAGAGAGAGAGGAAGGGAAGCAGGGTCCCTGCTGAGCAGAGAGCCTGATGCGGGGCTCGATCCCAGGACCCTGGGATAACGGCCTGAGCTGAAGGCAGAGGCCTTAACCCACTGAGCCACCCAGGCACCCCCACTTTGTTTTCTAACAGACATTTTTTAAAGTGATTTTTTAGAAATATTTTATTTATTTACTTATTTGAGAGAGAGAGAACAAGCACACAAGCAGGGGATTTGGGGGTGAAATGGAGAGATAGAAGCAAACTCCCTGCTGAGCTGCGAGCCTGATGTGGGGCTCCATCCCACAATCCCAAGATCACATCTTGAGCCCAAGTCAGAGGCTTAACAGACTGAGCCCCCCCAGGCACCCCTAAAAGTGATTTTTTAAAGAAAAGAATTTTTTTTTGTTTTTATCTTGAAATGATTATAGACTTGCAGAAAATTTCAAAGTACAAAGAGCCCCAGGTAACTCTGACCCCAGACTGCCATCTTATATACTTGTAGTATAATGTCAAAAACAGAAACTTGACACCAGAGAACTAGACTACCAAGAACTAGAGAACTAGACTACAGACTTTTATAAATTTTCACCTTTTAAAAACCTACATTTATGTGTGTGTGTGTGTGTGTGTGTGTGTGTGTGTGTAATTCATTACAGTCTTTATTTTAAAGTGTATTTTCTCTGACTTAAGTATTGGTCCCCAGTTTCCAAAAAAAAACAAACAAACATTTTAACTAGTCAGAGAATCAGTTCTCTAAATCAGAGGTTGAAAAATGCTATTTGTAAAAGAACAGATGGTAAATGTTTTTGACCTGTTTGAACTGCTACAACAAAATAGCACAGACTGGGTTCCTTACAAACAATAGAAATATATTTTTAACAGTTTTGGTTTCTAGAAGTGCAAGATCTAAGCACTAGCACCAAGGCCCTTTTTCTGGTTCATAGCTGGCACATTTTCACTATGACCTCATATAGTGGAATGAGCTAGAGGGCTCTGTGGGTTCTCTTTCCTAAAAATGCTAGTCCTTTTCATGAGGGCTCTACCCTCATGACCTAATAACCTCCTCAAAACTTCACCTACTAATACCCATCACCTTTGGGGTTAGAATCTCAACATATGAATCAGAGGGAGGGGACACAAATTTATAGACCATAGCATACAAAAACCATTTTTTACTTAAGCAGCAGCAAAAAAACAGGCTGCAGGCTGGATTTTGTTTGTAGGCTCTAGTTTGCCAATTCCTGCTTCAGATCTAGTTACTTGTTTACAAGATATACAGAAGGCAGAGGAACATGTTCAATGCTACCGTAGAGATGCAATCAACAAAATCTGAACTGAGGGAAACTCTAATCTACAAACAACCTGTTTGTGGTGTATCCTCAGAAGCTCGACATCTCTTCAATCTCAACTTTGAAAATAAATTGCAAGAGCAAAAGTCAATTGCTGTGTGTGAATTTTACTTAGATCCTGATTCAAAAAAGCAAACAGGTAAAAAAAAAAAAACACCATTTGAGACAATCTGGATAATTTCAATACTGACATTTTTGATGAGATCAAGGAATGGCTTTATTTTGTTTTGTTTATATCTGCCAAAATGTCTGTTGGGATTTCAGTTGGAATTATAGTTAATCTATACATCAACTTGGGGAAGACTGACATTTTTAACAATATTGAGACTTCAAACACATGAATATAGAATATATCTGTTTTTTACATCGTTGATTTCTTTCATCAATATTTTGTAGTTTTCAGCAAAATATGTACATATTTTTGTTAAATTTATACATAAGCATTTCATTTCCAGCATTATTATAAATGGTATTTTTATAATATCAAATTCTATCTGTTTGTTGCCAGTATTTATATTGACGTTTTATCCTGCCATCTTGCTAAACTCATTTAGTAGTTATAGGAGATTTTTGTAGATTTATTGAGATTTCTGGGAGAACAATCATGTCATCTGTGAATAAAGACAATTTTAGTTCTTCCTTTCCAATCTAGATGCCTCATTTCTTTTTCTTGTCTTTTTGCACATGATAAGACTTCCAGTATGACACTGAATGGGCGTGGTGAGAGAGTACATCTTGCTTTGCTATTAAACTAATTAAATATGACATTAGAGTAGATTTTTCACCGATGCTTTTTATTAGATTATGAAAGTTCTTGTCTATTTCTGGTTTGCTGAAAGTTTTTATTGGAAACGGGTGTTGAGTTTTATTCAATACTTTTTCTATATTGATTGCAGAAAATGCATCTCATATGACATAATTATATGGCTTTTCTTACTTAGTTTGTTAAAGTGGTGAATTACATTGACTGATTTCTCAAATGTTGAACCAGTCTTGCTATCCTAAGATGAAACCTTCTGTGGTATTGTATTATCCATTTTATATATTGTTGGACTTAATGCTAGTGTTTTGTGAAGATTTTGTTGAAGAAAGGATTCGATGTGCAGTTTTCTTTTAATATCTTTGCTTTAGTATTAAAGGAATGTTGGACTCATAAAATGAAATAGGAGGTGTGCAATATCCTATTTACTGTAAGAAAGTGTTTAGAATCTATATAATTTCTTTGTCAATATTTGGTAGAATTCATCAATGAAACTCTTTGGGCCCGAATTTTTTTTTTTTGGAAGTTGTTTTTAAAGATTTTTAAAAAAAGATTCTTATTTATTTAATTGAGAGAGAACTAGTGCGAATGAGAGAGAGAGCGTAGAAGCAGAGGGAGAGAGAGAGAAGCAGCAGGAAGCCTGATGTGGGGCTCCATCCCAGGACAGGGGAATCATGACCTGAACTGAAGGTGGGCACTTAACCTATTGTTGTTTTGTCTTTTTTTTTAATGTAAATTCAATTTTTTTAATAGACATAGGACTACAGGACTATGTAGGCTATTTCTTCTTTTTTTTTAAAAGATTTTATTTATTTTTTTGACAGACAGAGATCACAAGTAAGCAAAGAGGAGGGGGGGGGGGGGGGAAGCAGGCTTCCTGCTGAGCAGAAAGCC
The DNA here is from genome assembly GCA_003697995.1 of Taxidea taxus jeffersonii. Lineage (NCBI taxonomy): Eukaryota > Metazoa > Chordata > Mammalia > Carnivora > Mustelidae > Taxidea > Taxidea taxus. The sequence continues at coordinate 34,582 of RCUC01068246.1, forward strand.
CGATGCCCATATGGGGCTCGATCCCAGGATCCTGGGATCATGACCTGAGCTGAAGACAGAGGCTTAACCCACTGAGCCACCCAGGCGCCCTAGGCTATTTCTTCGTGAGTGATTTTTGATGGTTGATCTCTTCTAAGGAATTGGTCCATTTTATCTAAGTGTTAAATTATGGGCATAGGGTTGTTTGTAGTAATTTTCTTATTATCCTTTTAATGTCTTTGCAATCAGTAGCGATCTCTTTCATTTCTGATTTGGCAATTTGGGTCTTTTTTTCCTTATTCAGATTTGCTGGAGGTTTATCAATTGTATTGATCTTTTGAAAGAACCATCTATCAGTTTTATTTATTTCCACTATTATTTTTCCAGTTTTGACTTCATTCATTTCTTCTCCAATTTATATTATTTCTTCCTTCTGCTTGCTTTAGGTTCAATTCTCTTTTGCTCTTTTTTCTCCAATTTTATAATTTAGAGGCTTAAGTTACCCACTTAAGGTCTTTTTTCCATTCTAATATAAGAATTTAATACTATAATTTTCTAAGCACTGTGATAGCTGCATCCTACAAAAAATGATATGTTTTATTTTCATTCTCATTTAGTTCAAAATATTTCAAATTTCCCCAATTTTTCCTTTTGATGTGCCAGATATTTAGAGGTGTGTTGTTTAATTTATAAATATTTGAGAATTTCTTGAGAATTTTGTTATTAATCTCTTATTTAATTACATTATAATTTGAGAACATATTTTGCATGACTTATATCCTTTTAAAATTTAATGTTTGTTTTATGACTTAGAATATGGTCTATGTTGGTGATTGTTTCAAGTGTACTTGGAAAGAATGTCTGTTCTGCTATTGTTGAGTGGAGTGCTCTATAAATATTTGTTAGGTCAAGTCGACTGATTGTGTTGTTCATGTAATCTATGTTTAACATTTTCTGCCTATTTGTTCTATCAATTACTAACAAAGGAGTGTTGAAGTCTTCCATTTTACTTGTGAATTTATCTATCACTACTTTCAGATTAATCAGTTTTTGCCTCATATATTTTGAAGGTGCATTCACATTTAGGATTTTTAGGTCTTCCTGAAAACTGACACTTTCATGATTATGTAATATCTTTCTTTATTCCTGATAGTATTCCTGGTCCTAAAGTCTAGTTTTTCTGAGGTTAGTAGAGGTACTCCATCTTTCTTTTGGTTAGTGTTTGCATGGTATTTTTTTGCTATCTTCTTACTTTTAATAGAATAGATTTTTATATTTAAAGTAATTTTCTTTTACTGTTGGTAGGACTTCTAGTACTATGTTGAACAACAGTGGCAAGAGTGAGCATCCTTGTTGTGTTCCTGATCTCAGAGGGAAGGCTGTCAGCTTTTCCCCATTGAGAGTGATATCCGCTGTGGGTTTTTCATAGATAGATATTATGAAGTTGAGGAATGTTCCCTCTATCCCTATACTTTGAAGTGTTTTAATCAGGATGGATGTGGTATCTTGTCAAATGCTTTTTCTGCATCAATTGAGAGGGCCATGTTGCTCTCTCTTCTCTTATTGATTTGTTCTGCGAATGTTGAACCACACTTGCATCCCAGGAACAAATCCCACCTGGTCATGGTGGATAATCTTTTTAATGTACTGTTGGATCCTATTAGCTAGGATCTTGTTGAGAATCTTGGCATCCATATTTTTAAAAAAGATTTTATTTATTTATTTGACGGACAGAGATCACAAGCAGGCAGGGAGGCAGGCAGAAAGGGAGAGAGGAGGAAGCAGGCTCGCTGCTGAGCAGAGAGCCCGATGTGGGGCTCGATCCCAGGACTCTGAGATCATGACCTGAGCTGAAGGCAGAGGCTTTAACCCACTGAGCCACCCACGTGCCTTTGGCATCCATATTCACCAAAGATATTGGTCTGAAGTTCTCCTGTTGAACGGGGTCTTTGCCTGGATTGGAGATCAGGGTAATGCTGGATTCTTAGAAAGAGTCTGAAAGTTTTTCTTCTGTTTCTATTTTTTGAAAAAGCTTCAGGAGTATAGATATTATTTCTTCTTTGAATGTTTGATAGAATTCCCCAGGGAGTCCGTCAAGTCCTGGCTCTTGTTTTTTGGGAGGTTTTGATTACTGCTTCAATCTTGTTACTAGATATTGGTCTATTCAGGTTGCCAGTTTCTTCCTGTTTCAGTCTTGGAAGTTTATAGGTTTCCAGGAATGCATCCATTTCTTCTAGATTACTTAACTTATTGGAATAAAACTGTTGATACTAATTTCTGATGATTGTTTCTATTTCCTTGGTGTTAGTTGTGATCTCTCCCCTTTCATTCATAATTTTATTAATTTGGGTCCTCTCTCTTTTCTTTCAGATTAGTTTGGCCAGTGGTTTATTGATCTTATTGATTCTTTCAAAGAACTGGCTTCTAGTTTTGTTGGTGTGTTCTACTGTGTCTCTAGTTTCCATCTCATTGATCTCTGCTCTAATCTTGATTAAGATCCTAGCTAACAGGATCCAACAGTACATTAAAAAGATTATCCACCATGACCAGGTGGGATTTGTCCCTGGGATGCAAGGGTGGTTCAACATTCACAAATCAATCAATGTGATAGAACAAATCAATAAGAGAAGAGAGAAGAACAACATGGCCCTCTCAATTGATGCAGAAAAAGCATTTGACAAGATACAACATCCATCCTGATTAAAACACTTCAAAGTATAGGGATAGAGGGAACATTCCTCAACTTCATAATATCTATCTATGAAAAACCCACAGCGGATATCATTCTCAATGGGGAAAAGCTGACAGCCTTCCCTCTGAGATCAGGAACATGACAAGGATGCTCACTCTTGCCACTCTTGTTCAACATAGTAATAGAAGTCCTACCAACAACAATCAGACAACAAAAAGAAATAAAAGTTATTCAAGCTGGCAATGAAGAAGTCAAACTCTCTCTCTTCACAGATGACACAATACTTTATATGGAAAACACAAAAGACTCCACCTCCAAACTACTAGAACTCATACAGCAATTCAGTAATGTGGCAAGATACAAAATCAATGTACAGAAATCAGTTGCTTTCTTATACACTAACAATGAAAATATAGAAAGGGAAATTAGAGAATCGATTCCATTTACTATAGCACCAAGAACCATAAGATACCTGGGAATAAACCTAACCAAAGAGGTAAAGGATCTGTACTTGAGGAACTACAGAACATTCATTAAAGAAATTGAAGAAGACACAAAAAGATGGAAGATCATTCCATGCTCATGGATCAGAACAATAAACATTGTTAAAATGTCTATGCTGCCCAGAGCAATCTATACTTTCAATGCCATCCTGATCAAAATTCCACTGACATTTTTCAAAGAGCTGGAACAAACATTCCTAAAATTTGTATGGAACCCAAAGAGACCCCAAATTACTAAGGAAATGTTGAAAAAGAAAAACAAAACTGGGGGCATCCATCATGTTACCTGATTTCAAGCTTTACTACAAAGCTGTGATCACCAAGACAGCATGGTACTGGCCAAAAACAGACACATAGACCAGTGGAACAGAGTAGAGATCCCAGATATGGACCCTCAACTCTACGGTCAACTAATCGTTGACAAAACAGGAAAAATATACAATGGAAAAAAGTCTCTTCAATAAATGGTGCTGGGAAAATTGGACAGCTATGTATAGAAGAATGAAACTCAACCATTCTCTTATACCATACACAAAGATAAACTCAAAATAGATAAAAGACCTCAACATGAGGCATGGATCTATTAAAATCTTAGAGGAGAACATAGGCAGTAACCTTTTCAACATCAGCCACAGCAACTTCTTTCAAGACATGTCTCCAAAGGCAAAGGAAACAAAAGGGAAAATGAACTTTTAGAACCTCATCAAGATCAAAAGCTTCTGTACAGCAAAGGAAGCAGTCAACAAAACAAAGGGGCAACCCACGGAATGGGAGAAGATATTTGCAAATGACACTGCAGACAAAGGGCTGATATCCAAGATCTATAGAGAACTCCTCAAACTCAACACTCAAAAAACAGATAATCACATCAAAAAATGGGTAGAAGACATGAACAGACACTTCTCCAAAGAAGACATATAAATGGCTAACAGACACATGAAAAAATGTTCATCATCATTAGCCATCGGGAAGATTCAAATCAAAACCACATTGAGATACCATCTCACACCAGTTAGAATGGCCAAAATTAACAAGAAAATAAACAACAAGTGTTGGAGAGGATGTGGGGAAAGGGGTATTTCTACTATGTTCAGAAAAGTTCCACTGGTACTGAATTAGGTGATGCTTCTTGAGTTTTTGGTTTTGAGTGGGTTTTTTTTGGAGTTTTTTGCCTTAATTTTATTTTTAATAAGATATACTTATAATAAAAACTCAAACTCTTTAGGAGAGTGCAAGATGAAAGCCCCCCCACTATTGTATTTCTGCTCCCTCACATCAGGACACTTAAAATTATTTGTGAATAAATACATACACATATATGTATATATATACATATATATATATATACACACACAGAGTCCCAGTTTTATTTAGATACAACTTAAAAATATTATAAATTATAATATGTAGTACAAAACACAAAATTTGTCATACTCTAGATACTAACATAAAACTAGTTTTCAACTAGTTTGGTTCACTTACATACCTTGGGTGAATTTTTGTACTAAATTGTTCTTTATGTGTGCATAATCTCCTACTGCATGAATGTCTATCATTTATATATCTAGTTCCATAATGGCCATATCAGGGGTTTCCTGTTTGGCTATTACAAAAAAAATGCTATAGTACACATACTTGTCCACATCTTTACATTCTTTCATGATGAAATATATAGCACAAATTCCTAAAAATAAAACTATTGGTTCAAGGAGAATATGCATTTAAATTTTGATATATGTTACCAAATTGTCTTCCAAAGTGTTTACACCAGTTTACATTCCCATAATCAGTCTATGATGGTTCCTGTTTTTCCTCGTCAGCATCAGTTTTTAGAAAACTTTCAAATCTCGTCCAATTTGATGAAAATAATATCACCAGCACAAAGGCAGGCTAGCATAGAAATTAAGAATGAAATCCTGGGGTCCCAGCAGCTAGATTTGATTCCCAGCTCAACCACTTCCAAGTTGTGTGACTTAGGTCGAATTACTTCATCTTTTTAAGTTTCAGCTTCCTCATCTGGGTAATAGGAATGATATTCCTAGGTACCTTGGACACAGTAAATGTTAATATTTATTTACCTTTCAGTACTTAACATTATTAACTTAAAATTCAATGTTTTTTTAGGGATAGAAAGTAGAGTGACTTAGTGGTCTAATCAAGCTTTTTGAAGGTTGAAATGTGAATTCACCCACAATTCATTTTTAGTAAAGTTCTGAAACCAGTTTCCTTCCTGTGGTAATGTTGGTTTAACAATGAGAAAGAGAAAGTATGATTGACATGTACTGGCTCCTTGCCACCTTGCCAGAGCATTGTCACTGTACTGTTCCCTTCTTTAGACAACTGTGTTGATGTTCATGGTGTGATGTTTCCATTTATAAAGTTACTAATATAAAATTACTGCAAATTTGTGGGAAAAGGGCCAATTTATATTGCTCTAGAATTATTCAAATGCTTTATTTTATATCTTAATATTTTACTATATAAATACATATCCATTTGCAGTCAGTGACGTGTTAATCTTTACATTTGTCTACTACTTGTTTTACTGATGAAAAAAAGGAAGAGATTTAAAATTTGGAAAGAACTGTATGTTTTATCTTGTGTTGTTTTACTGTAAGAGAAACTAAAATAACTTGCTAGCCTCAACTGTCTGAAGGCTTCCTCATGTCTTATCACCCTCAGAGCCAGAAACCTGTTGGAAAATACCTTAGTTGTTTTATTTTAATCAAGTTATTCTAGTAATTCTGTTAAAAAGTAGGTAATGTGCTATGTGATATGAGTAAAAATGACTGCATATAAAATGTAACAAATGCCACTGTTATTGAATGACATTTATTTAATTATTAGCTTAGAGTATAAGATGTCAGAAAGTCTAACTGTTGCCAAATGAGGATTGGAAACTTTCACTCATGTTATTATTCAAAACCACTGTTGTTTGAGGAATATCATGTCTAAACCAGTTTTTAATAGATAAAACCCTATATCAATGACTGGATGACAGGACTCTGGACCCCCTCCAACAAAATCACATGTTGGTACTTGTTTAAAATTGAGATTTCTCAAATATTTACCTATGTCTCCTCTCTCCCCATTTTTTTTTTAATTCCTTATGACTTTCAGGCCTCAGTCCATATCATTTGACCTCAACCCATACCCGAATCCATATTATACTGTCAGACTCTGGGAGAGGGATTCAGGAAAGTCTTTATTTTCAACAAACACCTTGGGTGACGCTTATATGACTCAAAGTTCAAGAAACATTAGTTGCACAACATGTCTTAGGTTCCACTATTTAGTAAGAGACTTAAGAAATTGCTGGAAAGTTTCTCACCCCTCAGTACATCACACTACCTTCTTTCTTTTAAAAAAAGATTTTATTCATTTATTTGACAGAGAGAGAGAGAGCACAAGTAGGCAGAGCAGAAGGCAGAGAGAGACGGGGGAAGCGGCCTCCCAGCTGAGCAGAGTGCCCAAGGTGGGGCTTGATCCCAGGCCCCTGAGATCATGACCCCAGCAGAGGGCAGAGGCTTAACCCACGGAGCCACCCAGGTGCCCCATCATCACACTACCTTCTAAGATGTTAAAAAATGGGGTAGGCCAGTAGGATGTACTGAAATGGTGGGTATTGATATCATTCCAGGAGGTTTTTTAAAAATATTTTGTCTATTTTAGAGAGAGAGCACGCATGTGTGTGAGTAGGGAGGGGCAGAAGGAGAATCTGAATCAGACTCCGCACTAAGCCAGTCTTCATCTCATGACAGCAAGATCATGACCATTAGATCATGAACTGAGAGGAAACCAAGAGTCAGATGCTTAAGAGAATGAGCCACCCAGGCGACTCTTTCTGGGATTTTAAATTTAAACAGCCATCACCCTTAGAATACCTCTCAGAATTGAAATAGGCTCAGTTTGGATTTTCTTTTTTTGGAACTGTGGTTAGTTAAGAATCAAAATGGAAACAGAAAATGGCCACAAGGAGACCATCCTCATATCTTTACCAACAGACAGGTTTGATGTAGTCCTGCTGATACGAAAGTGTGATGAAAATACTAAATTCCAGGAACAAAGAATTTTGGTGGATGGTAAATCACATTGATTAAATAGATTACAATTTTAAAGCTATAAATTGATTTTTTTTCACCAAGAAACATCATAAGGGGAGACTTGAGGAGGGAAGTTAAGTGGAGAGCTGGACATCTGGATAACTATGGAAAAAGATTTTCCTTTCCTTCTACCATTTGCCACTTATAGCTAATAAAATCTTGGCCTAGGCTAAGGAAAGAAACTAGGCCAAGTCTTGTCAAAACAGCGGGGGAATGGGTCAGAGCCAAGGCTGGGACTTGGGAATGGTGCCAACAATAGTATAGGATTTAGGCTGGGCTAGAACTGGGAGCAAGGCTAGCCACGTAGTGGGGCTGGGAAGCTGACATGCACTTTGTCTTGTGTTCCAGACAGTTCAAGTCTGGCAAATCTAGAAGGCTGGGCATATGTAACGTGGGAGCCAGATTTGTCAGCTTCTGCCTTCAAAGAATTCACCATAAAAACTTCGTTAATATTAAACCTAGGATAATTTCAAATTATTCGCTGCAATGACCAACAAGTGACCTTGAATTATTTTTTCCATATCACAGTACTAAGTACACACAGGCACATAAACAGGAGGGAATGGAGATTAAATATTGATTTATTAGACTGGAGGGCATTATAAGGCAATGGCAAAAAAAAAATGGCTTCAGATTCAGACATGGATTTAAATCTCTGGTACATCATTTAATTTCTTGGCCAAGTAGCTTAACTCCTCTGAGTTTTAATTTCCTCATATGTAAAATGAAAGTAACAATAGAACCTTTCTCACGGAGTTGTCAAGCAAAGTAAATGAGAACATTTATGTAAAGTGCCTGGCATAACAGAAGTGATCAACCTGTGCTGCCCCCTAGCCCTCCAATTCTTACTCCTACTTCCCCTCTAGTTTCTCTTCTTGTTACTGACACAACCCAGTAAACTTCTGTTATCTTTTCTGTGTTTTTGTGAAAGAAGGACTATAATATTTTAGGACAAACACCTTTATGATTTTTTATAAGAAGCAGAAGGGTTATAAAATATTACTTTATATCTTTAGGATAAAACTCTCTTAAAACACATCTCATAAGTTACTAAAGCTTAAAATGTCATTTGGAAAATTACTTTTTTTTCCGGGTTCCCAGAGCATTGAAAAAAAAAAAAACCTCCTTATATTTATATTTTTTCACATGTGGATAAGAACAAACGATTAGTAAATGATTAATGAGCATTGTATTGAAATATTTTAATGAAGGCAGCTGTGGTTCCAGATGGAAGAGATGAAGCAGAAGTTGGCATATTAAGTTAATATTGGATATTCATTTGATTTTTCTCAGGGAGGTATACTGCCTTTCCTATAAATCTATGACATATGGTTTCTTTATTTTCCCACTCCTTATATCTTTCAAATTGTGAAAGCAATTTTAAATTTATAAGAGGGTGATCTGTTTCGTTGAGTTAAAAGTTTATGGCTCTGATTCCAACATGAAGGACAGACAGACACATCAAGTTGATAAGCTCCTATCCTGGAGGATCTGAACTGAACAGTGTGGAGACTTATGGCTGTCCTGCAACTAAAATGATTAACTCCTGGGGATTTCAGGTTCTGGTTCTTAAAACCTGAAAGGGAGTCTTGGCCTTGTTATGCTGCAGACTCTGAGTGTCCTGAAAGTTAAGAAAGCACATTTAAAGAAAGCACACCAGACCGCAAATCAGGATATAGTTTCTGTATTAGTGGAAGTGTAAATTTCTCTGAGCATGTTTTTGTTTCTTTTTTCCTATAATGATAGTGAACAGGGATCAAGTTGTGTTGTTATATAAATAGTAATATTTTTCTAGGACTATCATTGTAAGAAATCTGACTCTCTCTACCTCTGAGGCTGTCCATAGACCAAGAACAATGAAAAAAGCTTTGGGCTCAACCAACATTTATGGAGGAGTTATTATATGCCAGGTACTTCCATATATATTATCTACGTTAATCCTTAGAAAAACTTTTGAAGAAGATATTATTCCACGGAGAGTTTACATGACTTACTCAAAGTCACAGGTGGAGCTGGACCATATTTCAGTTCTGTATTCCCAATATTGTTCCAGTTCTGTGTTCTTTCCACAGCATCACAGCTAAAATAGAGAGATTACTTAGGAGAGAGATACTATCCTGTATTAAGACTGTAGAAGTGATGTTACCTTTACATACAAGAAATAGGGGAAATGGGATTTGGCTCCACAAACATTTTTTAAAAACTTTATTTTTAGATCAATTTTAAGGTGACAGCAAAATTGTGAGGGAGGTACAGAGGTTTCCCATATACCCTCCATCCCCCACATGCATAACTTCCCTTGTTATTAACATCTCTTACCAGAGTGGCACATCTGTTACATTTAATGAACCTACATTAACACATCATGATTACCCAAAGTCCACAGTTTACATTAGTGTTCACTCTTGGTACTGTACCAATATATAATGATATGTATCCACCATCATAGCATCATACACAGTATTTTCACTGCCCTAAAAATTCTGCTTTACTCCACCTATTCATTTCTCTCCCTCCTTTCCATACCCTCCAGCACAACCTGTCCTTTTACTGTCTTCATAGTTTTGCCTTTTCCAGAATATCATAATGTTGGCATCATACAGTAGATAGCCTTTTCAGACTGGTTTATTTCCCTAATATGCATTTAAGTTTCCTCCATGTCTTTTCTTTTTTCTTTTTTTAAATTTTTATTTAAACATATAATGTGACACCACCACCCTCTCCCAACTCCCCTCCCCCCCACACACTCAGTTTGTTTTATGACATTAAGAGTCTCTTTTGGTTTGTCTCCCTCCCGATCCCATCTTGTTTCACTTTTCCTTTTCCTACCCCCTTAGCCCCCATCCCTGTTTCATCTCCACTTCTTCATATCAGGGAGATCATATGATAGTTGTCTTTCTCCGATTGACTTATTTCACTAAGCATAATACCCTCTAGTTCCATCCATGTCATCGCAAATGGTAAGATTTCATTTCTTTTGATGGCTGCATAGTATTCCATTGTATATATATACCACATCTTCTTTACCCATTCATCTGTTGATGGACATCTAGGTTCTTTCCATAACTTGGCTATTGTGGACATTGCTCCTTCATATATTCTTATCTGGACAAAATGACAAGGCGGAAAAACTCACCACAAAAAAAAGAACAGGAGGCAGTGCCGAAGGCTAGGGACTTAATCAATACAGACATTGGTAATATGTCAGATCTGGAATTCAGAACGACGATTCCATGTCTTTTCTTAACTTGATGGCTCCTTTCTTTTTTTTAAAGATTTTATTTATTTATTTGAGAGAGAGAGAGAGACAGAGTGAGAGAGAGAGCATGAGAGGGGAGAGGGTCAGAGGGAGAAACAGACTTCCCGCTGAGTAGGCAGCCCAATGCGGGACTCAAACCCAGGACTCCAGGATCATGACCTGGGCCAAAGGCAGTTGGTTAACCAACTGAGCCACCCAGCCACACTTGATGGCTCCTTTCTTATTAACACCAAATAATATTATATTGTACAGATGCAACACAGCATATTTATACATTTACCTACAGAAAGACATCTTAGTTCCTTCCAGGTTTTGGTGATTATGAATAAAGATGAAAGGGGACCAATTTCCCAATCCTCAACTTTCTTTAGTCCTACTTCCTAAAAAAACGATTTGCCTTCTCTCACCTTCTCTTTGCCTTTCCTCCTTCTCTTTCCAAGTCTCTAAGAAGGAAAGCATATCTTTCAAAGGTCAAAAATCTTACTAAGGTACATTGACTCAGGGTGTAAAAACCCTTGGTGCTAAGCAAAGTGTAATTTCAAAAATTGATGCCCAGAAATTTTCTTTAAGTCAAGGTGTGTCCTGTGCTACCCCTTTCCCATCCATCTCACTAAGAGCTGCATTTCCAATAAAGTTTATGTTTTATGTTTAATAATAACAAATACCATAGGATTTCACTCATATATGGCATTTAAGAAACAAAACAACCAAGTAAAAGGGAAAAAAAAGAGAGAGAGGCAAACCACGAAATGGACTCTTAATTATAGAGAACAAACTGTTGGTTACAAGAGGGGAGGTGGGTGGGGGGATGGGTTAAATAGGTGATGGGGATCAAGGAGGACACTTGCTGTGATGAGCACGGGTGATGTACAGAAGTGCTGAATCACCATACTGTACACCTGAAACTAATATTATACTGTATGTTAACTAACTGGAATTTACATAAAAGCTTAAAAAAAGAAAAACCTCTGAATGACCACACTTAGACTTACCCAGTCAAATAATATCATTTATTGACTCAAATCTTTGATCCATGGAACAAGATAACCTAGAGATAGCAGCATAATCCCATTACCTGGTTCATATTGATAGTATGGTTTATGACCTTGATGTTGGATATCAGGTTACCCTAATTGTGTAATGGCTATTTGAAGTGTGTTGTTACAAACAAAGTTTATGAGATCTGAGAAAAAGTAATGATCACAATGTATAAGAGTTTTATGCTGTTTTTATCTATTGTGTATGCATAACAGTTGTGATTATAACTGAATCTAGAAGACTTTTTATACTCGGAGGCTATGATCACAAAGAAATAAAAATAGTTCAATTTCTATTTATGGACAAATCTTTGTTGCAGAGAAATTAAATATGGTGATCAATAGGAGACTTTCAAGTATAAAAATATATTATGATGGAATACAATTCTGTGGAGAGAATGCAATGTATATTCGATTTCAAGGAGAAGAAAGGAACAATGCAAATTTTCTGAAGGTTAAAAGAAAGTTTATACTTTTGTGTTTAATGTTGATAGTGGGCATCCAATTGCTCTGGTATTTAGAATCCAGTGAAAATCTTTAAAAGCATAACATGAAGGGTTTTTTTTAACATGAAGGTTTTATTCTAAGTTGTCAATATGTATAGTATACTGGATATTATATCTCTTGCAACTATTTAAACTTGATGAAAAATTTCGTTGTCAACTTAAAAATATGTGAGGGAGTACATAGCTTCTCAAAATTCTTCTAGGGGTTATGTGAATAAAAGTTTGAAGATCCCAATCTTATTGTGAGGGTGAAGTATAATGTGTGCAAAGCATCTAGGATAATGCTCAATTAATGCAGCTATTATTTGAGGACTGAGTTCTAATTTTAACCCTCTTTCTTCTCTGGTATTTGATCCAGGGCATTTTGATCCAGGCACTTTGGCCTCATGGTCTAGATAAAGGATAAAACAGATGACTGTAAAAACACTTTGAATACAGGAAGTTAGACAAGCAAGAGTGTACCTAACATCAATAATGTCAGTGGTAATATTCATAGTGATGAAAACAGGTATAGACTCTATAAGTCAAGGCATATAGCAGATATGCAATAAATGCTTGTCAAATTAGTGAATGAATGCTTTACACAACCTTGCTAGAATGAAAGACCATATGCCTGTTTATTGGGCACCTTCCCTAGTACCTGCAATGGTGTTTTAAAAGCCCAACTTGGACATTTTCTCATAAATATAAAACGAGTAGGCAATAAAATTCTTCCCTGGGATGTGGCTACTTATTAATTTTCTGAAGGCATTTCTTCATTGGACTCTTTACCATACTGCAGTATAGTGTAGCGTGTAAGGGCAGTGGGTTCTAGAGAACCAGCCAGGTTAGGCTCAAGTTCCAACACTGCCACTTAACTAGCTGTGGGTCTTTGGGCAAGTCATTTAACTTCTCTTCAAGTGGGGTATCTTTACCTGGGTATAATAAGGATACCAACCACATAGGGTTATTTTGAGTATTAGTGAAATGGGTTTTAGTGTGTGGAAAGTGGAGGAATGTTGCCCCCAAATATGTACATATCCTAATCCCTGGAACCTGTGAATATATTACTTTATGTGACCAAAAAAAAAATCACAGATGTGATTAAGTTAAGGATCTTGAGATGGGGAGATTATCCTAAGTTACTTGATGGTTCTTACAAGTGAAAGCGGGCAGGAGATTCAGTGTCAGAGCAATGCATTGGGAGGAAGACTTGATTAGGCATTACCAGCTTTGAAGATAAGGGAAGGGGGCTATGAGCCAAGGGATGTGGATAGCTTTTAGAAGCTGGAAAAGGCAAGAAAGTGGATTCTTGCCCTTGAGCCTCCAGAAAAGAACACAGCCCTCTGACATCTTGGTTTTGACTCAGTGAGGTCCATTTTTGATTTTTGACTTCCAGAACTCCAAGACAATAAATTCATGTTGTTTTAAGTCACCAAGTTTGTGGTGACTTTTTTTTTTAAGATTTTATTTATGTTTTGACAGAGAAAGTGAGCACAGGCAGAGAGAGTGGTAGGCAGAGGCAGAGGGAGAAGCAGGTTCCCTGCTGAGACTCGATCCCAGGACGCTGGGATCATGACCTGAGCAGAAGGCAGCTGCATAACCAACTGAGCCACCTAGGCGTCCCAATGGTGGTGACTTTTTTTTATAGAAGAAATATTACCCCCCATACAGGTGGGTTAGCCATTATTACTCTATTTACAGCCCCCTTCAGTTCTGGCTTTTCTTGGCTTTCTTCACAGGGCAATGTAATCTAAACACTTCTCTGAAATAAAAATGGATCCTTTTGCTCACGTACACATCATTTTCCAATGCAAAGCTGCTCTTAATCTCAAGGCATCCAACTGTAAAAGTAGCCACAGTTCTCCCACCTTGACAATGAACTAGAGGTCTCTCAACTAAGCTGCAAGACAATTTATAACATCCTCTTCTTAGGTTTTCCACTTACACACGGAAAATCATGTGCTTTAATGAACAAGCTCTGCGATGAGTGGAATCACAAAAACCATACTCTGAGGTCCTTTTCAGAAAAAAGTGAACTCCTAATTATGGCCTCCCTTCCTTTGGCAGGGAATTCTGAGCCTAACATTGTGATCCTCGGGTAGGAGCCAACCCTTGAAGCTGTTCAGGTCGAGGGCCCAGGAGAATTAGAACACTAGGATAGGGAGAAATGGGCAAGGTAAGGGGAAAGGAAGTTGCTCTCACAGAGGCTGGAAAGAGTGTAAGGGAAAAAAAAACCACACATAGCCAAGTAATGGGAAGTGAGAGATGTTTTCCCGCAACCGACGCTCCAGAGTTCTCTCGCTCGTTTTGGAAACTTTCCCTCTTTAGGCTACAGCGCGGTGCACCTGCCCCTCTTGGCTGGGCCGGAGGAGTGAGCCTAGGGCAGGCTGGGAGTCTTGCCTGGAAAGCCTCCGCCCTGGCGGGGTGGTGGGGAGATTGCAGGGAGGAGTCATGGGGCGAGAAACGGAAAGACTACATCTCCCAGGCCGCCACGCTTTCCAACTGGAGTCCTAGGGCTCCAACTGCTCCCCAGTTTCCGTAGGGAAGCGCCAGGCTACCGCAGCTATTGTGCGTAGTGCTATCGCCCTCCTCTTCCCTCTCGGGTGTCTAAGAGAGGAAAGCTACGTTTCAATTACCGCCAGGGCTTAACCCCTCCGACGCCTAACAGGACAGCAGGCCGGCTCCCTTGGACCAGGAAGAACTCTTAGGAGCAAGAACACTTTGGTAACGCAATCCCAGGGTGCGTGGAAGACAGTTGAAGAAAGAGCCCGAGTGTTGGGGATCGGCGCAAAGGTTCGCTGGGGTGGGGCGGGAGCTCTGGCTTTAAGAAGAGGGAGGGGTTAGTGCAATCCGGGTTGCCCGCGGAGTTCAGCAAAGGAAATCTTCAGTTAGCTCAGGAAGCTTCCAGTCCCAGTGTCCACCCCAGCCTCCACCCTGGGCGGGCCAAAGTGTCACGTTTGCAGTTGCTCAGGAAGGATCCCACTGGTCTCTTGAGGCAGGTTGGGCTGCCTGTTAGGGGAGGCAATACCTTTGGGGCATGCTGCTTGCTAGGCAGAACCCCTCCAGGGTCGGACTGCATTAGTTAGGTCTCTGTGTCACCTGAAGCAATTGCCGGCCGCCCGCTTCCGGTAGAGACCAGCCAGTTCTACCCAGGAATCTCAACGGAACAGGTACCTGTCCTCCAAAGGGAGGGAGTCTATGATTTTCCCAGGCGGGTCCCACACTCAGTCCCCCCCATCTCCTTCCCCCTACTGTGCCGCTGATGCTCTTGGTCTTTGTGTCTTTCCTCTCTCCTTTCAGGCCTCGCCATCAGAACCATGGGGCATCCCCCGCTGGAGTTCAGCGACTGCTACCTGGACAGCCCCGATTTCCGTGAGAGGCTCAAGTGTTATGAGCAGGAGCTGGAGAGAACCAATAAATTCATTAAGGACGTGATCAAAGATGGCAACGCGCTTATCAGCGCGATGAGAAGTAAGTGGAAGGCTTCGGTGGATGAGCTGTTTCCCGGAGCTAGTGGCTCCGACCTTTAAGCTCTTCCACACCACAGGGAGAAGGGAGGTTTCAAAGTGCTTTCCAATTCAGTTCTCTAAGGCGAGTGGGTTTCCGAACACTTTGGAAGTGGGGTCAGTGGAAGGTGGTGGCTATAATTAGAAGGCCTTGACCTTACAAGACTTGATCAGTACTTGTGCCAGGGACCTTCTTGCTCTGCAACTATCATTACTTGGCGGATTGTTGTTCTGAAGGGACAATTTGCCTGTACTGTTGGACATGTTTAGTACTCATATGTACTATATATCTCTATATCTCTATATCTATCTATCTATCTCTCTATCTATCTATTTGGGTAAGGGTAAGGAGACTTTCAAGCTGACCAAGGAACTGCCCTAGCACCTTCTAAATAAGACAGATTCGAAGCTGGCAGAACAAGTAATGGTTTTGTCCTGGCCTCTGGTTGCTAACGAATGAGGGTTGGGGTAGTGAAAGAAAATTCCCTGTATCAGCCTATTTTCTAAGGAAAGTTCCTTCGCCCCAGAGATTTTTTTTTCCTTTAAGGTACTGAGATATGGGGGTGCCTGGATGGCTCAGTTGGCTCAGGTTGTGATCCTGGGGTCCTGGGATAGAGCCCTGCATTGGATTCCCTGCTCCGTGGGAAGCCTGCTTCTCCCTCTCCCAGTCCTCCTGCTTGTGTTCCCTCTCTCACTGCGTCTCTCTCTCTCTGTGAAATAAGGAAATAAAATATTTTTTAAAAAAGGTACCACAAACACAAATTTAGAAAGAAAATAAGGGGGAGGGGGGCAGGGAGAGGGTGGTGGGGTTTTGGACATTGGGGAGGGTATGGGCTACGGTGAGTGCTGTGAAGTGTGTAAACCTGGCAATTCACAGACCTGTACCCCTGGGGCTAATAATACATTATATGTTAATTAAAAAATAAAAAAAAAAGAAGGCACTGAGCTATGGTTTTGGTCAGAGTCAGTCTAAGCTCAGAATTTTGGATGGCCTCACGTGCCACTGAATTCTGCTTGGGGGTGAAACAAAGACCTGCCTAGTACCTGGCACAAGGAGCCCAGTCCCCAGAGAGCATACTTCAGGGCTAGGCTTAAGGGCCACTGGTCTGAAGGAACCTTATCTGGCTTGGCTTTCCAGTGGTCACAGCTGACAGCTGTGGGACCCTACCCCCCCTTCCCCACTGTGTGGAGTTTTTATTTCTGCTAGTTGGCAGAAGGCTTGGAGTAAGAGAAAGAATAATAAACATTCCCAACAAGAGTGCAGGCGAGCCAGCCCTTTGCGCCAAAGTATACATACCCAGAAGAATGGAGGCTAGCGTTTAGGTGGAGTGATAATTTTTTCTCTTCTTGGCTGCAAAATGGTTTCAAGAAAGAAAGTCACTGCTCAGAGTCACTAGTGAATGTGTCCTGTCGGCTTATCACTTTGTTCTGAATGCATTTATCCCTGAAAAACTGTGTCTAAGTCCTGTGTGAGGACCTTCTTAAGGCAGATGGAACCAATGAAGAGTGGGGAGAAAAGCTTGGTATTTTTGTGCAGCTCTTTCGATTTGCTCCTGGCAGGCCTGTGCTTTCACTGCCAGTGTTGTCTGCCCACTTTGGTCAGAATGTATAAGTGGCCCACGTTCCTGCTGGTCATTTGATAGAGTCTGATTATTTAATTTTTTTTGTCGTATTGTGGTCCGAACAAGAGCACGCTCTCGGGAGCACCTGAAAGATGGGGTATTGGAAATGCTGGTCCTTAAAGGCATATAGCCTGGGCTTTGGGGTGTGTTGTCACTTAATAGAATTCACTGAGAGATTAAAGATATGCAGGTTATGACACAAAACTAGTTAGACAGATTGAGGGTTCATTGAAAGGAAAGGGGGGAGAATGTTTGGATTTTTAA
Source organism: Taxidea taxus jeffersonii (assembly GCA_003697995.1). Lineage (NCBI taxonomy): Eukaryota > Metazoa > Chordata > Mammalia > Carnivora > Mustelidae > Taxidea > Taxidea taxus. Next base: position 52,035 of record RCUC01068246.1, read on the forward strand.
AAAAATTTTTACTTATTTTGATAAGCTGATTGGTATATGTAGCTCCTCATAAACCCCAGAAAGGGGTGTGAAGTGTATGGTAAGCTGAAACTGTGCTAAAAAGTGACCAGCTACAGAGAGATTAAGATTTTTAAGAGACAATAAACAGTTCAGTAACACATTTGAGGAAGAGTGGATTTTTGTACGCTAAGGGCAAATAGTGGTTCTGACTCTTTCCTTCTCTGAAACGGAGACTGGTAAGAATCAGCAGTTATTAAGGCCTAAACCTTTGCAGATGGGTGGAAGATCCAAGAAAATGTTTTGGCCCATGGGGCTTCTTGATATTCAGGGTGGTTTTCTGTTTCTGAATATACATAGAAAGCCAAAATAGGGCAGGGAGGAAATAAAACCCAGCAGCTACCCCACACTCCATTTCTTTCCTTTAAGTTGCATGATTCTAAAAAACATGAGTAGAAGCAAAGGCGGGATGTTTCCCACTGTCTTGACCACAGTAATGTTTATCCTCCCACTCCACTTCCTTACACTGTGCTAGCTTTTTGAGAATGAGTGGGGAAGCAAAACAAAGGTATACTTTTCTTTGTGTGATGGAAACAGGAAAAAGAGAAGGCTGGAACTGGAGTTAGAAGACGTGGCTTTTCCATCTTGGGATAAGATGGCATAGATTGCTGACTTCATCTGTTAAATGGGGGTGGTTATACCGACCTCACAGGGTTGTTGTGAGACTTAAAGGAGTTAATGGATTATGAAAGTGCTTTATAAATGGAAACAGCCAAACAGAGAGAGCTGTTGATAATACATCTTTAGGTTAATAATGTATCTGGTGGTGAGTGTGTGTTTTTCAGTAGATTTCTGAAGGGTCATGAATAAGCAGAAGTCGTTGGAAATATATTTTTTGCTGTCATCTTATTGGAAAATGTCACTCCTACATTGGCATGTCTCAGCAATTAATTTTGTCTTCATGTGTGGGGATTCATTTTTGCATTTGGAGCTTGGCATGAAAGGCTGATTGTCAGGAAGAATGATTGACACCTTTCCATTTAACTTACTCCATTGACTAGAAAATCAAATGGCTAGTATTTCTAGGAACCAATGAAACTTGGTGCACTGTGTTGCAAAAACTAGG